>ONZH01013696.1:0-48489 GCA_900303285.1 Rhinella marina
GGCACCTGTACTTTGCGTTCTCTTGCAAATAATTATATACGTGGTGTTAATACACACCGTCTGAACTGTTAGTACACGGCTGTGAAGGCAAAATATTGTAACCAAAAAAAATAAAATGCGGAGGGGGGCTAGCGGAATCGGACGTGGACGAGGACGGGGGCGCGGAAATGCTGTTGGTGGCCTTGTTGAAGCCAGTGGGGATACAATGCGTGCTGGTGAGGGGTCAGCCAGGATCCCACTCATCCAGAATCCCTGCCTTTATGGGACAGTTAAGCAGGGGCGGGTTACACCGCTGTTGAGGCCTGAGCAGTTTGAACAGGTGGTGCAATGGATAGCGATAGCGCTTCCACACAGTTGTCCACCAGCCAGTCATCCACACAGTCTCACTCTGACCCTCCTTCCTCCACACCTGGCCAACAGAGTCATCCCACCATTGACCCCTCCCAGGAGCTCTTTTCGGGTCCTTTTTCAGATGTGCCGGAAGAATCCCAGGAGCTAGCAGAGGAATTTGTTTGTAGTGATGCCCAAACACTTGAGTTTTCGCCATCTCCTGGCTGATGTGGACCCTGAACCAGCATCTGTTATCATGAGCGATGATGATGATGAGACGCAGTTGCCATCAAGGGAGGCTGTTGGAATGTCCAGTGGGCAGGAGGAGGAGCAGAGTGAGGAAGTGGAAGAGGAGGTGGTGGATGACGAAATGACCGACCCCACTTGGCCAGGGGTGATGTCCAGCGGGGGAAAGCAGTGGAGAGGTGGTGGTCTGCGCAGCACCGAAAAAGGCAGCAAGAGGCAGAGGGATGTCCACAGGCAGAGGGATGTCCACAGGCAGAGGGATGTCCAGAGGCAGAGGACAGTCCAGACAGAGAAGTGAGGCCACAGCCAGCAGGGCCGAAGCTGTTCCGGCAGCGGGCAGTCGCGCGAAGCTCCCCCATCGAGGCCTCGTACTTCTGTGGTGTGGAGATTTTTTAATGTTTGTGCGGATGACAAACTGAGCGCGGTTTGCACACTCTGCCACTCAAAACTGAGTAGGGGCTCTGAGAAGAGCAATCTGACCACCTCAGGCATGCGGCGTCACTTGGAAGTCAAGCACTGGGCTGAGTGGGAGAGAGCAAACGCAATACAACCTGCGCAAGGTCTTCCTGCCACTGCCTCTTCCCCTTATTGTGTGCTGCCACTGCGGTCCAGACCTCCAGCCAGGACACCTCCACATCTGCCTCTGCCTCGGCTACTTTGGGGCCTTCTCCTTCAGCCTCCCCTTCCCCCGCATCTTCGCCTGCACCTTCACACTCCTCGTCCCATCAACTGTCCATCTCGCAGGCGTTCGACCGCAGGCGGAAGTACGCCTCGAGTCACCCCCAAGCCCAAGCCTTAAACTGCCACATCTCCAAACTGCTGGCCCTGGAGATGTTGCCGTTTAGGCTTGTGGAGACGCAGGCCTTCCGCGACCTGGTGGCGGCTGCCGCACCTCGCTATTCCGTCCCCAGCCGCCACTACTTTTCCCGGAGTGCCGTCCCCGCCCTGCACCAGCACGTGTCGCGTAACATCAGGCGGGCCCTGAGGTACGCAGTCAGCGCAAAGGTCCACTTGACCACCGACTCGTAGACAAGCGCTTGTGGCCAGGGACGCTACATTTCTTTGACGGCACACTGGGTGAATGTAGTGGAAGCGGGGACGGGGTCGCAAACAGAGACGGCCTACCTACCACCCCCGCCCAAGATTGCCAGCATGGGTTCTGATAAACCCTCCTCCTCCTCCTCCTCCTCTGCCTTAACATTGCCCTCAGCCGCTAGCTGGAAGCGTTGCAGCACTGGCGCGGGGAGACGTCAGCAGGCGGTGCTTAAGCTCATCAGCTTGGGCGACAGGAAGCACAGCGCCCCAGAGGTGAGGGACGCCATATTGCAGCAGACGGAGATGTGGCTGTCGCCGCTGCAGCTAGGACCAGGCATGGTCGTGTGCGATAACGGCCGTAACCTGGTGGCGGCTCTGGAACTTGCCGAACTCAATCACGTACCATGCCTGGCCCACGTTTTTAATCTGGTAGTCCAAAAATTTCTAAAGACTTACCCCAACCTGGCAGAGCTACTGGTGAAAGTGCGGCGCTTGTGCGCTCACTTTCGGAAGTCAACTGTAGCTGCTGCTAGCTTAAAAAAACTCCAGCAACGCCTCCATTTGCCTGAACATCGGCTGTTGTGCGACCTGCCGACTCGCTGGAATTCCACCTATTCCATGTTGGCCAGGGTGTGTGAGCAGCAGAGAGCATTGATGGAGTACCAGATTATGAATCCACGCGTGCCTCCAACTCAGCTCCCTCAGTTTGCCAACCACGAGTGGCCATGGATGTCAGACGTATGCGATGTACTGCGTATCTTTGAGGAGTCCACCAAGAAGGTCAGCAGCGAGGACGCTATAGTGAGCGTAACCATCCCGCTCCTATGCGTCCTTAAAGAATCGCTCATCGCAATAAGGGAGAACGCATTGCACGCAGAGGAGACGGGGGTAGGAGGAGACGCAACGGAGCTACACAGTCAGACCACACTTTTGTCTGCTTCACGGTGGCAGTTGCAGGAGGAGGAGGATGAGGAGGAGGAGGACGACGTGGAGGTGGCTGTGGAAGAGGAGGAGGATGCTGGCGGCGAGGGTAGCAGTCAGGCTGTGTGCGTCCCATTGGTTCAGCGCGGATGGGGCGGAGAGGAGGTGGAAGAGGAAGAGGAGGAAATGGCAAGTGATCCTTCTGGTGGGGGCAGTGACGTCATGCCTATTCAGAGTCTGGCACACATGGCTGACTTCATGCTGGGCTGCTTTTCCCGGGACACACGTGTTGTCCGGATAGTGGAGAACAAACTGTACTGGGTCTTCGCACTCCTGGACCCCCGGTATAAAGATAACGTCTCCTCTTTTATTCCGGTAGAGGAGAGGACGAATCGATTGCTGGAATACCAGAGGGAACTCGTGCAGAACATGATGGAGATTTTCCCACCCACCATCGCTGGCGGCAGAGAGGAGAGGGTCTCCCAGAGTCCCACAACATCGATCAGGCCCACAGCCACCAGGGGAACACTCTCCAAGGTGTGGGACACGTTCATGGCACCCCCTCGTGCAACTTCCATCACTGCGGGGCCCGCTATCAGCAGGAGGGACAAGTATCGGCGGATGTTGCGGGAGTACCTGGCAGACCGTACCCCTGTCCTCCCCGATCCCTCGGCGTCCTACACTTACTGGGTCTCCAAGTTGGACACGTGGCTGGAACTGTCCCTGTACGCCTTGGAGGTGCTTGCCTGCCCTGCCGCCAGCGTGCTATCAGAAAGGGTGTTCAGCGCAGCCGGGGGCATTATAACCGATAAGCGCAGCCGCCTGTCAACCGACAGTGCCGACAGGCTGACGCTAATCAAAATGAACAGCAAGTGGATTGACCCGGACTTTGCTTCTCCAACAGTGGAAAGCAGCCAAAAGTGAAGTGCCATCTGTATGAAGTGCCATTTCCTCCTCCACCTCCTCCTCCTCCTCCTTTACCGCCTTAGAATTGCTCCGTAAAAAAAAAAAAATATTTATGGCTCACCTCTTGGGCCTACAAACAATTTTTAAGAGGTCTCACCTCTTGGGCCTCCACATAATTTTTAAGAGGTCTCACCTCTTTGGCCTCCACATAATTTTTAAGAGGTCTCACCTCTTGGGCCTCCACATAATTTTTAAGAGGTCTCACCTCTTGGGCCTACAAACAATTTTTAAGAGGTCTCACCTCTTGGGCCTCCACATAATTTTTAAGAGGTTTCACCTCTTGGGCCTCCACATAATTTTTAAGAGGTCTCACCTCTTGGGCCTACAAACAATTTTTAAGAGGTCTCACCTCTTGGGCCTCCACATAATTTTTAAGAGGTTTCACCTCTTGGGCCTCCACATAATTTTTAAGAGGTCTCACCTCTTGGGCCTACAAACAATTTTTAAGAGGTCTCACCTCTTGGGCCTACAAACAATTTTTCTCATGCCTCACCTCTTGGGCCTACAAACAATTTTTAAGAGGTCTCACCTCTTGGGCCTCCACATAATTTTTAAGAGGTCTCACCTCTTTGGCCTCCACATAATTTTTAAGAGGTCTCACCTCTTGGGCCTCCACATAATTTTTAAGAGGTCTCACCTCTTGGGCCTACAAACAATTTTTAAGAGGTCTCACCTCTTGGGCCTCCACATAATTTTTAAGAGGTTTCACCTCTTGGGCCTCCACATAATTTTTAAGAGGTCTCACCTCTTGGGCCTACAAACAATTTTTAAGAGGTCTCACCTCTTGGGCCTCCACATAATTTTTAAGAGGTTTCACCTCTTGGGCCTCCACATAATTTTTAAGAGGTCTCACCTCTTGGGCCTACAAACAATTTTTAAGAGGTCTCACCTCTTGGGCCTACAAACAATTTTTCTCATGCCTCACCTCTTGGGCCTACAAACAATTTTTAAGAGGTCTCACCTCTTGGGCCTCCACATAATTTTTAAGAGGTTTCACCTCTTGGGCCTCCACATAATTTTTAAGAGGTCTCACCTCTTGGGCCTACAAACAATTTTTCTCATGCCTCACCTCTTGGGCCTACAAACAATTTTTAAGAGGTCTCACCTCTTGGGCCTCCACATAATTTTTAAGAGGTTTCACCTCTTGGGCCTCCACATAATTTTTAAGAGGTCTCACCTCTTGGGCCTACAAACAATTTTTCTCATGCCTCACCTCTTGGGCCTACAAACAGTTTTTAAGAGGTCTCACCTCTTGGGCCTCCACATAATTTTTAAGAGGTTTCACCTCTTTGGGCCTCCACATAATTTTTAAGAGGTCTCACCTCTTGGGCCTACAAACAATTTTTAAGAGGTCTCACCTCTTGGGCCTACAAACAATTTTTAAGAGGTCTCACCTCTTGGGCCTCCACATAATTTTTAAGAGGTTTCACCTCTTGGGCCTCCACATAATTTTTAAGAGGTCTCACCTCTTGGGCCTACAAACAATTTTTAAGAGGTCTCACCTCTTGGGCCTACAAACAATTTTTATTATGGCTCACCTCTTGGGCCTTAATACAATTTTTAAGAGGTCTCACCTCTTTGGCCTCCACTTAATTTTTTCGAGGGCTCACCTCTTGGGCCTCCACATAATTTTTTCGAGGGCTCACCTCTTGGGCCTCCATATAATTTTTTCAAGGGCTCACCTCAAGCTAACTTTTCGCACTCATTAAAATATTTTCACAACAAGGACCTAAGAGCCCTCGATGGGAGAGCTTTGTGTGGGGGCCTGTTATAGGGAAGAGATGCGGCCCTGCGGGCTCTAGCCTGCCTTCTCCATGAGCCTCTGGCCAGCCCACGGCCTCTTCCTGCCTTTTGCGGTCCTACGCATCCCTCAACATCCCCACTGCTTTACCTGCTAGACATGACACTGGGCCAGGTCGGGTCACTGACTTCGTCATACTCAACCACCTCCTCTTACACTGCCTCACTTTGCTCCAACAGCCTCCCTTGCTGGCAACTGTGTCTCATCATCGTCCCTAATCATTTTACACTTTAGTGCCCGTTCCACACCACCATCAGCTAGAGATGGAGCTTGCTCCAGTGTTTGGGCATCAGAACAAACAAAATCCTCAGATAGCTCCTGCGATTCTTGCATGGGTGGGAACACTGGGTTGATAACATTGGGCAGGGTGGGAGGAAGGAGGGTCAGAGTGAGGTCCCTGCAGTTTCTGCAGGCTATCGACGAGACTGGACTTTGTGGACTTGACTGAGTGGTGGACAGATTTAAAAGGAGAATCTAGAAGGAGAAGGAGGGGTTTGCCGAGCTGTCTGTAAGGGTTGCGGAAATCCAGACAGAACCAAGGCCCAAAACTTGGGTGGGGGTAGCAGGTTTGCCCGTCCCCGCCTCCACAACATTCACCCAGTGTGCCGTCAGGGAGATGTAGCATCCCCGGCCTCAAACCAAAGTGTTGGTGGTCAAATGGCCTTTTGCTGTAACCGTGTTACTCGGGCGTGGATGATGTTTTGGGACATGTGCCTGGGCAAGGCAGGGATGGCACAGAGGGAAAAATAGTGATGGCTTGATTGCTTTCCCCCTTGCCTATGCCATCTGTGGTTGTCATAGGCAACGTGATTTTAAGGGGTGCAGAATTTTATCTTCTTTTTTGTCTAGTTTGGCTTGGGGTCCATGGCAATGTAGAGGAAAGAAGGTTTCCTTGTATGGTCTCACTTTACAGAGAGGTTACATTGTCTTTGGAGTGTATTGTTGAGAGGCTGTGATAGTGGCGTAATAGTGCGACTTGGGCGCGTTATATGCACCCAGACATGCTTCCCCTGCTGTCCCAGTTGCATTCCAGCAGTGTTGGCATCCTTTTCTGAGGTTTCAGGGTGGACTTGGTGACCTCCAAGTGGTCGAATTGAGATTTCCAAGTGGCGAGCATTTTTTCCCCATAGACTTTAATGGGATTCGATATTCGGTCGAATAGTCGAATTTCGCGGTCTATTCGAATCGAATTTCGAACTTTCGAATATTTCACTACTCGCTCATCTCTAAAAATAGCAGAAAAAAAAGAAATGAAAATGAAAGTCAAAAGGGGTCATTGCTTACTTGAGCAAGAATGCACTTTTATTCAAGCAATTGGGCATCATGGTGGTGTTTTGCACCTGGACCCTCACTGATCAACACACCTGATATGTCACTATGATATATAAAACGTTCTACTAAATGGCAGGTACCCCTTAAAAAGGTTGTTCAGGATTTTTTTTTTTAAATCTCCATCCCCACCTAGCGGTACCTGTGAAATCTTTACTTAATCTCCACTTCTCCATTCTAGCTCTGTGGCTGCTGGGCTGTCTTCACTGGAATTCATGCCCCCATCTGTCAACTTCTGCATGCACAAGGTCATATGTATTGCTGCTTCCAATGACTAGCCTCAGCTGTGACTTGTCCTCAATGGGCAAGTCATTGCTGTGTCATCACATATGTAGAAGAGAACTGGCTCGCACATCCACATGCTATGCTTTGATCTCATCCCTACTTACTAAGCAGAAGACAGCAATACTTGGCGCATGTGTACCGCCTTACTGAGGCATTAGTGTACATTTTGATCAAAAGGCATAAGCCCACTCACCACGCCAAGGTTGCCTCTTTGAGTGGGACCTACTCTAAATTTTGGCGCAGCACTGCCCGGCGACCACCGACACTGCGGTGCCGATCCAGTAGGTGGCGGAACCCATCAGCCACGCAGCATCAGTTGATGATGATAAGTCATTGTTGTGTGACTTGATCCTTGGGGACATGTTACTGCTAAAGCCAGTCAATGGTTGTGGCAGCGCATGTGACATCGCCCATGCGGAAGTTGACAGTTGGAAGCTGGAAGTCCAGTGAAGACCAGGGGGTTACAGTGCTGAAACAGAGTGGCAGGGTGTCAGTAAGTATAGATTTCTTCAAATGATGCTGTGTGGTGGTGAGGAATTAAAAAAAAAATCATGGACATCCCCTTTAAAGGTGAGACTGGTTCACTAGAGTACCAAAAATTCTACAGTGAGGCCAGGCTTTGCCAAAAATATGGGCTCCAAAGTTCCAGAAGACACCTTATTTGGACCCAACTTTGAAACCAATCATAAGTGACTCTTTCCTTAGGTCTTTAGCTATCATTGAAAGTATATTCTGCATATTCAATGATCAAAGAGCAAAGTTTATTTGAAATATATATATATATATATATATATATATATATATCTTAATAATATAAAAATGAATTTCTGTCTGTCTGTCTGTCTGTCTGTTCTCTATGCGCGACCAAACTACTGGACCGATTTTCACCAAATTCGGCACACAGGTACATCAGGTGTCCGGGAAGGTTTTAGACCAGGTCTCATCTCTCTAGGACGTACCGTTCCCGAGATATTCCCAAAATATGATCTCCATTAGCCAACATTACAACTGGGAGCTTTGGTTTTAAACTCCAACTGCCATTCTCTGCAAAGCCACACAGGGAGGGCAGGTTTCCATAACAACCAGGTAATTATCAGCAGCTGAGGATCTCATCCATTTCTATTTACTGACACTGTTAAAGGTATTCCGGTTACCATAAATATAACTTATGTTTTTTTCTATTACTACAGTTCAGTAGTAATAAAAGATGTTTTCCTCCACTGCTGCCTATTGCGTGGGCTCATAAATAAGCATGGTATTGACCTTTAATTCAGGCCACCCTAAAAGAAGTACTTAAAACCCCCGCCCCAGGTCTCACTAAGCCACACCCCCAACTCTGTCAGGCCACACACCCTTTCACTCCGCAGCCAACAGAGATTGAAAAAATAAAGGTAAAAATCAACTTCTGTCAGCTGCAGGGATGGGTGGGAGGTTGACTTTCTTT
This sequence comes from Rhinella marina, assembly GCA_900303285.1. NCBI lineage: Eukaryota > Metazoa > Chordata > Amphibia > Anura > Bufonidae > Rhinella > Rhinella marina. Next base: position 8,358 of record ONZH01013696.1, read on the forward strand.
CTGCAACGACACACAGAAACATTAAATGAAATAGATTAAATACACCCATGTGAAGCGTCTTGCTAATCCACGCCCCCGACTCTGTCAGGTTACGCCCCCTCCCACTCCGCAGCCAACGGGGATTGAAAAAATAAAGGTAAAAATAAACTTCTGTTTGCTGCAGGGGTGGGAGGGTGAATTTCTCTCTGCAACGACACACAAAAATTTTAGATAAAATAGACTAATTATAGACTACAAGTGTTCGAATCGTCTTGCTAAGTCACGCCCCCAACTCTGTCAGACCACGCCCCCTCTCACTCTGCAGCCATTCTGCAACGACACACAGAAACATTAAATGAAATAGATTAAATCACCTATGCGAAGCGCTTTGTTAAGCCACGCCCCCAACTGTGTCAGGTCATGCCCCCTCCTACTCCGCAGCCAACAGGGATTGAAAAAATGAAGGGAAAAATAAACTTCTGTCAGCTGCAGGGGTGGGAGGGTGAATTTCTCTCTGCAATGACACACAAAATTTTAGATGAAATAGACTAATTTCAGACTACAACCGTTCGAAGCATCTTGATAATCCACACCCCCAACTCTGCCAGGCCATGCCCCCTCCCACTCCGTAGGCAACGGGGATTGAAAAAAATCAGCTGCAGGGGTGGGAGGGTGAATTTCTCTCTGCAATGACACACAAAAATCGTAGATGAAATTGACTAATTTTAGACTACGACCATTCAGTACTAATAAAAGATGTTTTTTTCCACTGCTACCCATTGCGGGTCCCCATAAATTACCATGTCATCGACCTGTAATTCATGCCACTCTGACCCCCGCCCCAGATCTCGCGAAACCACGCTCCGACTCTGTCAGGCCACGCCCCCTCCCACTCCGCAGCCAACGGGGATTGAAAAAATTAAGGTAAAAATCAACTTCTGTCAGCTGCAGGGGCGGGAGGGAGGTTGGATTTCTTTCTGCAACAACATACAGAAACATTAAATGAAATAGATTAAATATACCCGTGCAAAGCAATGTTTTCTTCCACTGTTACCCATGGCGTGTCCTCATAAATTACCATGGCATCGACCTGTAATTCTGGCCACCATCAAAAGAAGGACTTAAAACCCTGCCCTAGGTCTTTCAATATCACGCCCCCGACTCAGTCAGGCCATGACCCCTCCCACTCCGCAGCCAATGGAGATTGAACAATTGAAGGTAAAAATCAACATCTGTCAGCTGCAGGGATGGGAGGGAGGATGACTTTCTCTCTGCAACGACACACAGAAACATTAAATGAAATAGATTAAATATACCCGCGCAAAGCAATGTTTTCTTCCACTGCTACCCATTGTGTTTCTTCAAATTACCATGGCATTAACCTATAATTCAGGCCACCCTGAAATGAAGGACTTAACCCCCCCGTATCCCATTAAACCACACCCCCTCCCACTCCGCAGCCAATAGGGATTGAAAAAATGATGGTAAAAATCACCTCCTGTCAGCTGCATTGACTTTCTCTCTGCAACGACACACAGAAACATTAAATGAAATAGATGAAATATACCCAGGCGAAGCCGGGTCTTTCTGCTAGTATATATATATATATATATAATAAATGGAGTATGGGGTCTAGAGAACTTAGTGATCAAAACCATCTCTGTTAGCTAGTGTAGGTAGAGAGAGATAATCCATACTATATGGAATTGATATATTTGGAACAGACAGGTGGTATAATAAGTGCGCCAGACAGTAAAAGACTCTTATAAGCCCCAATTTCTCACAAACTGTACTAATAATAAGGGTTTAAAAAGACATATTGAACACCAAATTGATCTATTTGAACTTATTTATTGCATTGTGATGTCCATTTATAATAGAAATTGTGAAGCATATCAGTATTTGTTGCACAGTGAGTGGATACCACTGGTGCCTCACACACCTAACATTGTAGAGTCCTTCATTTTCACTCGAAAAATAACGCAGTGCTATTTTCCTATGAAATCTGACTTAATCTGGGACAGAGGATCTGGAGCTTTCTGATGCTAAAGGAAGACTTGATGACAGCTGGTATAAAGTAAATATTCTTTCTACTTTGCCTTAATTTTCTGCTTTGCAAAGGTTGTTCGACATTTTTAAAATAAAACTGGAGCATGTAGGTCTGACCTGGTCACCTGCTGACCACAACTTCAGTTACAAAGCAACATCCTGAATGTATGGCTGGTTTTTCTTTAGAAACTACTTTGGTAAAAAAAAGTGTTGACTTACAAGAATATATTATTAAAAGTATTAATTTTACAAGAAAATATTATTATTTCAATATATTATTTCAACAACACAGAGCACCATGTTCTTTGTGAATCAATGGAGGGCAAGTTGAATACTAAAAGAGCAGTTGAACAAAGAACAATCTTTTCATACATCTGTGCTTTGTAGGTTTACAATCTTTATTATTACAGATCTCAGGTAGCTTGTAAGTGATGACACAAACTCCTCTATGCCCTCCCCGCCCAACACCTTCTCTGGCATGCCTATTGTGGACAAATTGGAAAATGCCAGTGTGATATTTATTGTATTTGAATGTTCTGTCTCTGCAACATCAACAGTAATTAAGGCAATTACATATCTGTCCCAATAGGTTCTATGTTCCCTGATGTGAGTGTGTGATTAGTGATTCATTGTCAAAATAATAGTGTCTGAAATAGTTGCCTTTTATCATCAAACTTTTTCTGTCTAAAGAAGAAGTGAAGTGTATTGCCATTAAAATGAACATATGGAAAATCTAGCAGTGAAAATGTTATCTGCATTTTATCTGGGTTACATACACTGGTGTCACATACTTACCAGTGGCCAGTCCGGCCGCACTGTGGCACAGTGGCGTAGCGTGGGGGAGACCAGGGGGGCTGTTTCCCCGGGTGGCAGACAGCAGGGGGGCGCTGGCCTGTGTGTTACATTTGGTTTAATTAAATTCTGCGCTCTCTGCTAGTCTGCTGCACTGCGAGGAGGAGCGCCGGGCCGCCTGCGTGCTCTGTTGAATCATCAGGCCGTGCACAGCACCTGTCAGTCACTGATAGGCTAGGCTCCGCCCACCTCCAGGCGGGAAAGACACCTGAGCAAGGAGAAGAAGATGATGGCTGCCATATCAGGTCCCCAGTGTGCAGTGGCGGCAGCCTGAATGTGAGAGAGGTGTGTCACTGAGTGACTAACTTGTCACACAGTGTGACTGAGTCACTCATTGACCAAGTTCAAGTCCCCCTGACCCTGAGGCTGAGCAATTAAGTTGACTGAGGCACCGCTCAGACCAGTTAGGGAGTAAGTGCAGCAGTAGTTTTGCTCAGTTTACCGGTTGTTTGCTGCCCAGAGGGATAATTTTTGTAGGGGAAAATGGGTAATTGCCGGCCGTGGCCGTATTGCGGTCTGCATGCTGGGGGTCCGCAATACACAGGCACCAGCCGTGTGCACCCTGCATCACAGATCGCGGACCTATTCACTTGACTGGGTCCGCAATCCCAGAGATGCGGTGCAGAACGGAGGCACGGATCGGAACCCCACGGAAGCACTACAGAGTGCACTACTTTTTTGTGGTGTGGACCGTGGGATGCGGATTGTGGACCCCATTCAAGGTCCACAGTACGGGCACTGACAGCACACGTTTTTGTGCATGTGCCCTAACTGGGAGCCATAGGTGGTGGATTGGGACAAACAGGTCGGCTCAGCCCAGCCTCATGAAGGATTATTATCAGAGGCGTTGCTAGGGTCTCAAAAGATCCGGGGCCCAAGCCCCAATGAATATGGCCCTCATAAAACCCCCGGCATAAAAACCCCTACAGTCACCCCCCCAGCCGGGGCCGGTTTTAGACAAAATGTGGCTCTGGGCAAAATCAAAAGTGGGGCCAAAAATTTTGTAATAATGCGCTAACAACACAGTTGCTGTATTTTTCGCTTTATAAGACGCACCACAGATTTTAGAGTAGCAAAATAAGAAAAAAATATTTTTCATCAGACCTCAGATCACCTTTTCCGAACCCCATCAGACCTCAGATCAGCCCACTCAGCCCCCATCAGACCTCAGATCAGCCCACTCAGCCCCCATCAGACCTCAGATCAGCCCACTCAGCCCCCATCAGACCTTAAATCAGCCCACTCAGCCCCCATCAGACCTCAGATCAGCCCACTCAGCCCCCATCAGACCTTAAATCAGCCCACTAAGCCCCCATCAGACCTTAAATCAGCCCACTCAGCCCCCATCAGACCTCAGATCAGCCCACTCAGCCCCCATCAGACCTCAGATCAGCCCACTCAGCCCCCATCAGACCTTAAATCAGCCCACTCAGCCCCCATCAGACCTTAAATCAGCCCCCATCAGACCTCAGATCAGCGCACTCAGCCCCCATCAGACCTCAGATCAGCCCACTCAGCCCCCATCAGACCTTAAATCAGCCCACTCAGCCCCCATCATACCTCAAATCAGCCCACTCAGCCCCCATCAGCCCCCATATGAGCCCACTCAACCCCCATATGCAGCGTCAGGTCATCGTGCGCATACTACGTCCTGACGCGGGATTTCTCTTCAGGCGCGCTTTCCACCCACGAAGATTGGTGAAAGCACCCTGTTCTGTAAATAAGCCTCAGCCTGTACCAGGCTTCCAGGTTCATTGTTAGTATATCCCAGTTCAGGCCACTAGGTGGCAGCAGTGAACTGTGATATAATGATTTCAATACAGACTAATGGAGCAATTTACATCTGATGATTGTAAGTTGTGGTCCACTTAGGGGACTTAAAAAGTAAAAAAATAAAAAAAAGTTTTGAAAATATTTAAAAAAACGTAAAATCACCCCATTCTCCACACAAAAAAAGAACAAAATGGCATTATAGGCATGCAAAAACACCCATACCTTTAAAATATTGAAAAAAATTTCGCCTATATGGTGTAACAGAACACTTTATCTCCCAAGAAAATTGAATAAAAAGTAATAAACACACCCCAAAATGACAGGCTGTGTACTTAAGCTTTATTTAGCCTTTATTTTCAAAATTTCCTGTGGGGATTTAAACTCACAACCTACTACATTACAGGCAAGTACCTTAACCACTGGGCTATTGAGCTCAGTGTTAAGTCAATGGTGAAAAACCTCATAGAGGTTTCTCTGATATTGAAAAACCTCCTAAGAGGTTCTCTTGCATTATACAAGAGAACTTCTATGAGGTTTTTCATCATTTACTTAACACTGAGCTCCATAGCCCAGTGGTTAAGGTACTTGCCTGTAATGTAGAAGGTTGTGAGTTCAAATGACCACATGAGTATTTTAAAATTAGCGTCTAAACTAGTCTAGTTTAGAGTCTAAGCATAGTGGGAATACCCCTTTCACCGTTCGACTGGTTCGGGGCACAGTGGTAGATTGATTCGGGGCCCTGGCCCCGGATAAAAAGCCCTAGCGATGCCCCTGATTATTATTGTGGGGGCCTAGGTAGAATATGCACAGTGAGTAGTACTAGTGATATTTTTCCCATAGGTCTGTTTCCACTTAGGCCCCCACAGTAATAATCCTTTGTATTAGGGTTCTTTCACACAAGCGAATGCTGTTCGTGGAATCCGCTGCGTGAAAGAGTGCCAAGCCCCGTTCAGGGCAGCAGAGGCACTGAGCATTAACATGATTTATAATGCTCTGAGCTTCTCTGTGATCTTTTTACTACAAAATCACAGTGACAACTTTATCTCACTGTGATTTTGTAGTAAAAAGATCACAGAGAAGCACAGAGCCTTATCAATCATGTTAATGCTCGTGCCTCTGCTGCCCTGAACGGGGCTTGGCACTCTTTCACGCAGCGGATTCCACACACAGCATCCGCTTGTGTGAGCCCTTTATCTATTTTCAGTCCTGTGTCTACCACTACATAGTCACTGTATGGTGGTAATATTGGTCTTATATTCAGAGGCGTAGCTAGAACTGACTGGGCCCCACAGCAAATTTTTGTATGGGGCCCCTTCCCAACTTAATGGACGTACTCATACATGCGCTCACCACATACATGGACACACTCATACAGGCATTCACCACATACATGGACGCATTTATACACACAGTCACCACATACATGGACGCACTCATACATGCCCTCACCACATACATGGACGCACTTATACACACAGTCACCACATACATGGACACACTCATACAGGCACTGACAACATACATGGATGCACTTATACACACACTCACCACATACATGGACACACTCATATATGTACTGACAACATACATAGATGCACTCATACAAAAGCTCATCACATACATGGATCATACACACGCTCATCACATACATGGATTCACTCATACACACACTTACCACATACATGGACATATATACTGTACTAGCAGAAAGACCCGGCTTCGCCTGAATATATTTCATCTATTTCATTTAATGTTTCTGTGTGTCGTTGCAGAGAGAAAGTCAATGCAGCTGACAGAAATTGATTTTTACCTTCATTTTTTCAATCCCTATTGGCTGCGGAGTGGGAGGGGGTGTGGTTTAATGGGACACGGGGGGGGGGGTTAAGTCCTTCATTTCAGGGTGGCCTGAATTATAGGTTAATGCCATGGTTATTTGAGGACACACAATGGGTAGCAGTGGAAGAAAACATTGCTTTGCGCGGGTATATTTAATCTATTTCATTTAATGTTTCTGTGTGTCGTTGCAGAGAGAAAGTCATCCTCCCTCCCATCCCTGCAGCTGACAGATGTTGATTTTTACCTTCAATTGTTCAATCTCCATTGGCTGCGGAGTGGGAGGAGTCGGGGGCGTGATGTTGCAAGACCAGGGGCGGGGTTTTAAGTCCTTCTTTTGATGGTGGCCAGAATTACAGGTCGATGCCATGGTAATTTATGAGGACACGCTATGGGTAACAGTGGAAGAAAACATTGCTTTGCACGGGTATATTTAATCTATTTCATTTAATGATTCTGTATGTTGTTGCAGAAAGAAATCCAACTTCCCTCCCGCCCCTGCAGCTGACAGAAGTTGATTTTTACCTTAATTTTTTCAATCCCCGTTGGCTGCGGAGTGGGAGGGGGCGTGGCCTGACAGAGTCGGAGCGTGGTTTCGCGAGATCTGGGGCGGGGGTCAGAGTGGCATGAATTACAGGTCGATGACATGGTAATTTATGGGGACCCGCAATGGGTAGCAGTGGAAAAAAACATCTTTTATTAGTACTGAATGGTCGTAGTCTAAAATTAGTCAATTTCATCTAAGATTTTTGTGTGTCGTTGCAGAGAGAAATTCACCTTCCCACCCTTGCAGCTGATTTTTTTCAATCCCGGTTGCCTGCGGAGTGGGAGGGGGCGTGGCCTGGCAGAGTTGGGGTTGTGGATTATCAAGATGCTTCGAACGGTTGTAGTCTGAAATTAGTCTATTTCATCTAAAATTTTGTGTGTCATTGCAGAGAGAAATTCACCCTCCCACCCCTGTAGCTGACAGAAGTTTATTTTTCCCTTCATACTTTCAATCCCTTTTGGCTGCGGAGTAGGAGGGGGCATGACCTGACAGAGTTGGGGGTGTGGCTTAGCAAAGCGCTTCGCATAGGTGATTTAATCTATTTCATTTAATGTTTCTGTGTGTCGTTGCAGAATGGCTGCAGAGTGGGAGGGGGCGTGGTCTGACAGAGTTGGGGGCGTGACTTAGCAAGACGATTCTAACAGTTGTAGTCTATAATTAGTCTATATTATCTCAAATTTTTGTGTGTCGTTGCAGAGAGAAATTCACCCACCCACCCCTGCAGCAAACAGAAGTTTATTTTTACCTTCATTTTTTCAATTCCCATTGGCTGCGGAGTGGGAGGGGGCGTGACCTGACAGAGTCGGGGGCGTGGATTAGCAAGACGCTTCGCATGGGTGTATTTAATCTATTTTATTTAATGTTTGTGTGTGTTGTTGCAGAAAGAAAGTCAACCTCCCACCCATCCCTGCAGCTGACAGAAGTTGATTTTTACCTTTATTTTTTCAATCTCTGTTGGCTGCGGAGTGAAAGGGGGTGTGGCCTGACAGAGTTGGGGGTGTGGCTTAGTGAGACCTGGGGCTGGGGTTTTAAGTACTTCTTTTAGGGTGGCCTGAATTAAAGGTCAATACCATGCTTATTTATGAGCCCACACAATAGGCAGCAGTGGAGGAAAACATCTTTTATTACTACTGAACTGTAGTAATAGAAAAACACATAAGTTATATTTATGGTAACCGGAATACCTTTAACAGTGTCAGTAAATAGAAATGGATGAGATCCCCAGCTGCTGATAATTACCTGGTTGTTATGGAAACCTGCCCTCCCCGTGTGTGCCTTTGCAGAGAATGGCAGTTGGAGTTTAAAACCAAAGTTCCCAGTTGTAATGTTGGCTAATGGAGATCATATTTTGGGAATATCTCAGGAACGGTATGTCCTAGAGAGATGAGACCTGGTCTAAAACCTTCCCGGACACCTGATGTACCTGTGTGCCGAATTTGGTGAAAATCGGTCCAGTAGTTTGGTCGCGCATAGAGAACAGACAGACAGACAGACAGACAGACAGACAGACAGAAACTCATTTTTATATTACTAGCAGAAAGACCCGGCTTCGCCTGGGTATATTTCATCTATTTATTTAATGTTTCTGTGTGTCGTTGCAGAGAGAAAGTCAATGCAGCTGACAGAAATTGATTTTTACCTTCATTTTTTCAATCCCTATTGGCTGCGGAGTGGGAGGGGGTGTGGTTTAATGGGATACGGGGGGGGGGGGGTTAAGTCCTTAATTTCAGGGTGGCCTGAATTATAGGTTAATGCCATGGTAATTTGAGGAAACACAATGGGTAGCAGTGGAAGAAAACATTGCTTTGCGCGGGTATATTTAATCTATTTCATTTAATGTTTCTGTGTGTCGTTGCAGAGAGAAAGTCATCCTCCCTCCCATCCCTGCAGCTGACAGATGTTGATTTTTACCTTCAATTGTTCAGTCTCCATTGGCTGCAGAGTGGGAGGGGTCATGGCCTGACTGAGTCGGGGGCGTGACGTTGCAAGACCTGGGGCGGGGTTTTAAGTCCTTCTTTTGATGGTGGCCAGAATTACAGGTCGATGCCATGGTAATTTATGAGGACACGCCATGGGTAACAGTGGAAGAAAACATTGCTTTGCACGGGTATATTTAATCTATTTCACTTAATGTTTCTGTATGTTGTTGCAGAAAGAAATCCAACTTCCCTCCCGCCCCTGCAGCTGACAGAAGTTGATTTTTATCTTCATTTTTTCAATCCCCGTTGGCTGCGGAGTGGGAGGGGGCGTGGCCTGACAGAGTCGGAGCGTGGTTTCGCGAGATCTGGGGCGGGGGTCAGAGTGGCATGAATTACAGGTCGATGACATGGTAATTTATGGGGACCCACAATGGGTAGCAGTGGAAAAAAACATCTTTTATTAGTACTGAATGGTCGTAGTCTAAAATTAGTCAATTTCATCTACGATTTTTGTGTGTTGTTGCAGAGAGAAATTCACCCTCCCACCCATGCAGCTGATTTTTTTCAATCCCCGTTGCCTGCGGAGTGGGAGGGGGGCGTGGCCTGGCAGAGTTGGGGGTGTGGATTATCAAGATGCTTCGAACGGTTGTAGTCTGAAATTAGTCTATTTCATCTAAAATTTTGTGCGTCATTGCAGAGAGAAATTCACCCTTCCACCCCTGCAGCTGACAGAAGTTTATTTTTCCCTTCATTCTTTCAATCCCTGTTGGCTGCGGAGTGGGAGGAGGCATGACCTGACAGAGTTGGGGGTGTGGCTTAGCAAAGCGCTTCGCATAGGTGATTTAATCTATTTCATTTAATGTTTCTGTGTGTCGTTGCAGAATGGCTGCAGAGTGGGAGGGGGCGTGGTCTGACAGAGTTGGGGGCGTGACTTAGCAAGACGATTCGAACAGTTGTAGTCTATAATTAGTCTATTTTATCTAAAATTTTTGTGTGTCGTTGCAGAGAGAAATTCACCCTCCCACCCCTGCAGCAAACAGAAGTTTATTTTTACCTTTATTTTTTCAATCCCCGTTGGCTGCGGAGTGGGAGGGGGCATAACCTGACAGAGTCGGGGCTGTGGATTAGCAAGACGCTTCACATGGATGTATTTAATCTATTTCATTTAATGTTTCTGTGTGTTGTTGCAGAAAGAAAGTCAACCTCCCACCCATCCCTGCAGCTGACAGAAGTTGGAGGGGGCGTGACCTTACAGAGTCGGGGCGTGGCTTAGCAAAGCGCTTTGCATAGGTGCATTTAATCTATTTCATTTAATGTTTCTGTGTGTCGTTGCAGAATGGCTGCGGAGTGAGAGGGGGCGTGGCCTGACAGAGACGGGGCGTGGCTTAGCAAAAGGCTTCAAACGGTTGTAGTCTATAATTAGTCTATTTCATCTAAAATTTTTGTGTGTCGTTGCAGAGAGAAATTCACCCTCCCACCCCTGCAGCAAACAGAAGTTTATTTTTACCTTCATTTTTTCAATTCCCATTGGCTGCGGAGTGGGAGGGGGCGTGACCTGACAGAGTCGGGGGCGTGGATTAGCAAGACGCTTCGCATGGGTGTATTTAATCTATTTCATTTAATGTTTGTGTGTGTTGTTGCAGAAAGAAAGTCAACCTCCCACCCATCCCTGCAGCTGACAGAAGTTGATTTTTACCTTTATTTTTTCAATCCCTGTTGGCTGGGGAGTGGGAGGGGGCATGGCCTGACAGAGTTGGGGGTGTGGCTTATTGAGACCTGGGGCTGGGGTTTTAAGTACTTCTTTTAGGGTGGCCTGAATTAAAGGTCAATACCATGCTTATTTATGAGCCCACGCAATAGGCAACAGTGGAGGAAAACATCTTTTATTACTACTGAACTGTAGTAATAGAAAAACACATAAGTTATATTTATGGTAACCGGAATACCTTTAACAGTGTCAGTAAATAGAAATGGATGAGATCCTCAGCTGCTGATAATTACCTGGTTGTTATGGAAACCTGCCATCCCTGTTTGTGCCTTTGCAGAGAATGGCAGTTAGAGTTTAAAACCAAAGTTCCCAGTTGTAATGTTGGCTAATGGAGATCATATTTTGGGAATATCTCAGGAACGGTATGTCCTAGAGAGATGAGACCTGGTCTAAAACCTTCCCGGACACCTGATGTACCTGTGTGCCGAATTTGGTGAAAATCGGTCCAGTAGTTTAGTCGTGCATAGAGAACAGACAGACAGAAACTCATTTTTATATTATTAAGAGATTAAGAGATACACACACACACATTACACACAAATGAACATACAAGTAGTTATACACCTATTTCTACACACAAACACTTACCTTTCCTGTAGGCAGCTGATGTCTGGTCCCCACAGGCAGCCTGGAGAAGTAGGTGCCATCACCCCTCTGTGCCATCCAGGGACAGCAGTGGAGGGGTTAATCAGTAACCTGGAGGAAGGGGGGCAGGCAGGCACTGTAGAGCTCTGTGTGCAGGAGCAGCCAGCCGGCGCTACACTAGCTTGGTGCTGGGGGGTTGGGGCTTGATCCCATAAAGTTCTGCTATTGGCTGGCAGCAGATGTCATAGTAAGCTACAACCAATAGAAAACAGAAAGCAGTACTGGCAAGGGCTGTGCCAGTACTGCGGATCCCAGCCTGAGAACAGCCATAGGAGGAGAAATCACAAAGCATGGAGGAAGTGTACTGTGCCTGCAAGGACCTTCGGTGGGCGGAGCTCCAGCGCTGCTGCTGTAAGTGACATCATCATCTATGAAGTGCAGCAGCTGTGAGTAAGGGCAGCCTGAGATCTAATAAAAACATTTAGTACTGCTCTGGGGCCCCTTCTAAGCTCGAGCCCCGAAGCAGCCGCTTCCCCTGCTTCCCTGATAGCTATGCCACTGCTTATATTGTACTATATGCAGTATCATTATGGTGTAACATCAGGTCACTAAGAACTGGTAATACATGTTGTGATGATATACATGTTGTAATGATATTTGCAGTATTTGTTTCTTATATAGTATTATTGGTCTTGGTATTCTGTGGGGCGTTGTTCTATAAAAAGGCGCGTGTCCAAAAGTTAGGGAGCACAATACTAGGTTTGCCCCAGGTGCTGGCAACACACGCCACGTCACTGCTGTGGCGGCACCTTCGTTGTCGCTCTCTTGCTATAGCAACCTGCTGACAGGGAGCAGGGATGCCAAACCAATCAGGGTCCGTGCTGGCATTGCATGCTTCCTGAGGGCAGGCTGTTTAAACAGTCAGCAGTTGGCCATAGTTGCATGTAATTAATGTTTCTGCCTCTTTAGGTAGTTTTATGTTTGTTACTCTGGACTTTTGTTACTCTTGGACTTTTGCCTGTTCCCGGGACAGTGCCTCTGAATACTGATTTTGCCTATGAAGGTACCTCCTGGTATTTCAATTCATTTTAGACTCTGTTTGGTATTAGACTCTGCTAAGTTGTAACCTTGCCTTTGCCAGCTGACTTTGTCTCTGACACTATTTTCTGGTCTCAATCTGTTGTGTATTTGCAGATCTCATCCTGGTTTTGCATTTCGGAAGTTGACTTATTTCTGTCTGACTACTCTGTATCCATTAAGGTTTATGCCCCTGCACTTAGTCAAGTCAGGGACCATTGCCAAGATGTGTGCCACCTTTTAGGGCAATTGTGCAAGCAGGTAGGGACAGTGGTTTGGATGGAGTACCAGGTTGCTCTGTTCCCTACCTTTCATGCCTGGCCCTAGTTACTATTTTGGTTTTCCTTGACTCTAATAGTGTCCATACATCTTCAGTAGCTATCTAGGAAAGCTTGTTTGGCCAACAGCTATCTCTCCAGAGTCCCTTATATTTTCAATGAAGAGAGAAGAGAAGCCTCTGGTAGCAGCTTATCCCCTGGGAGAACAAAATTAATGAGTATTGAAATTCTATTCTATTAGTTCTTTCCCCTGACATCAGCTGTTGGGGGAGAATTAGGCCTAGAGATGAGCAAACCAGTCAAGATTCGTTTCGGGTCTGGTTCTCTGAATATTTGTACATGAATCATTTCGGGACAAACCAAAATTGCTCTAATTGCCCTGAAAGTTGGTGTATAACCCCCTCTAGCCTCCAAGGAATTTTTAGGAAAACTTGTTATCTCTTTTTGTTTATTTTTTATGATTTTTTCCCCTTACCCCTCCCCAAGCTGTGGAGCACAATTGCAGCAATACTAAATGATGTCTGAGTGACATTGACATACATAGTTATGGGTAAATGCACATTTGACGTTGTTATCGTACAGCGAATAAATAAAAAAGTGTGTTGAGGGAACTTGATGGTTGGCAAGTTACATTAGTGGCATGATGCAGGCCACAGCAACAGTCGTACAGAAGGTGATGGTTGGATATAGGGCTGCAGCTATTGATTATTTTAGCAATCAAGTATTCTACCGATTAATCTAATGATTAATTGTGTACTTTAAGAAGAAAACACTAATTAAAATAATGTTTTCTATAGAAGATCATCAGCCCCCTCTGCCATCAGTTTCCTACCCAGTGCTATTAGCTCCCCCCAGTGCCACCAGCTCACCCAGTGCCATGAACTCCCCCATGCCACCAGCTCCCCCCAGTACCATCAACTCCCCCCAGTGCCATCACCTTCCCCCAGTGTCATCAGTTCCCCCTCTTTTGAATCATCAGTTCCCCCTCCAGTGCCATTAGTTCCTCTCCCAGTGCCACCAGATCCCCCCTGTGCATAATACTAAAATACTACCTTTCCTGTAGGAGTGCTGCCGACACTCCAGAGCATTTCCATCCTCTTCTTCACACTCTACACTGGGACCTGACGTCCCACAACGTCAGGTCATAGTGCCCGCTTATGTGCACTACATCTTGACAATGTGTGTAAGTCATGATCCAGTGCAGTGTGGTGCCGGCCGGCAGGTGACCACGGAGCAATAATAGCAAGCTCTTCACGCACTCTTCATGGTCACATGGAACAAACTATTTTTTTGTGTCGAGTTACTCGATTAGTTTGAGTAATCGTTTCATCCCTAGTTGGAAAGTGGCATAAGTGGCATGCAGCATGCAGCAGCCATACACGACGTGATGGTAGATAGGCAGACAGACAGCAAGGGTGGCAAGATGGGGCACCGACAGCAAGGAGAGGTCTATTTATCGCATTCAGCCTGCCTGGACTGTGAGAAAATTTCTGTATTAATACAGTAATCATGTACACATGGCTATGCCCGTTTGCCCTGAAGATGCCGGATTTACACTGTGCCTTAAAAAAAATTTAGCCGCCCACCCCAGAAAATGTTTAAATTTCATCCATGTGGAAAGTGAGCACACCGAAACTGACCCTTAGGCATTTGTGGCATGATGCAGGCCCCAGCATTGCCTGAACTGTCAGAAAAAGGCAGAAATGTGGCAGTAATCACGTACATTTGTGCTTAAAGAAATTTAACTACCACCCGCCAAAAATTTTTTTAAATTTTTTTAAATTTTAACGGTGTGGAAAGTGAGCATACGGAAACTGAACCTTAGGCATTAGTGGCATGATGCAAGCCCCAGCATTGCCTTCACTGTGAGAAAATAATGGTATTGATCAGTAATCACATACATTTATGCTATTCCTTAAAGAAATTTGAGCCCCCCCCAAAAAAAATAAAAATAAAAATAAATTTTAACCATGTAGAAAGTGAGAACATGGAAACCAACCCTAAGGCATTAATGGCATGATGTAGGCCCCATCATTGTCTGGACTTTCACAAAATGTTGTTATTGAGGCAATAATCCTGCACATTTGTGCCGCGCCTTAAAAAAATGTGAGCACCCCCCACACCAAAAATATATTTGTTTATTTATTTTTTTCCTGTAAGCAGTGACATACAGGATTTTAAAAATTCAACTGTGTGAAAACTGAATACATGCAATAAACTGAAGATTCAGAGACATTAATTGCATAATACAGGCCGCAGCAGAAGCCGTACAGAACGTGATAATAGGCAGACAGACGGCAACAGTGGTAAAATGGGGCAAAGTCAGCAAGGCGAGACAGCCAAGGGCTATACATCGGAATCAGCTAGAGGAGTGTGAAAATCATTCTGAATTCAGGCTTGGTTCATTTTGACACAAGTGATGTTTTGGATACTGGCGAAGCACAACTTGGTCTGTTTAGGTGTCACAACGCCCCCCATGGCGCTGAAAACACTCTCTGAGATTACACTGGAGGCTAGGCAAGAAAGAAGATAGAGAGCATGCTGTGGCAGTTCAAGCCTGAACCTGGGTTTTGAGTGGTGGCAGGAGGGCAGTGACACTGCAGGGGGGGAGGGGTAGACGGGGGCCTCCCTTTCAGACACGCTGGCGGCAGACGTCTGTTCGCAATAAGCTGCGGCATGTGTCTGTTAGCAATAAGCTGCGGAAAGCTGAATACACAGTGTTACCTGGTAGTAACATAATTTGACCTCCCTTTCTGCACATCTCAAATGCACTCTAACCTTTACAGGTGAACTTAATGTGACCTTCTCTAAACTTTTGAATGCAAATGTCCAACTGTTCAATGTTTCACTACTTTTTGCACAACTTGCTGTTCTCTTACAAGGAGCTTAACGGCAAAATTCACAACAGGTGTTTGATCCATGTATCACCCAAAAAATGTCCTGGTTAAAATAGAACTGGTATTTAAACAGTCCTCCTCATCGTGCTGTTCACATTTTGACATCATGAGACCAAAACGACACCTAACAATTGATCAACAGTATCTCGCCATTGCAAGGCTTCAAACAGGATGTTCTCAGACAGAAGTGGCCACTGAGCTTAGAGTGTCACAGAGTGTCATCAGCAGGTTACAACAGAGATACAGAGAGACTGGAAGGGTCACAGAAAGGCATAGAAGTGGACGTCCTTTGGCCACATCCCACACTGATGATCACTTCATTGTGAACAATGCCCTGCAGAACCAGAAAATGAATGTCACACAACTCCAAGCACATTTAAGGGAGGTGAGAGGCACCCAAGTGTCACGTCAGACCATTCAAGCCCATTTACGTCAGTGTACCTGATCACAGCTGTCATCGTCTTGCATGGGCCAGGGAGCATCTACGCTGGATGAAGGACCAGTGGGCCTCAGTGTTGTTCACTGATCAAAGTAGATTCACACTGAGCTGAAATGATGGCCACCAACGATATTGGAGATGTCAAGGAGAGCACTATGCATCAGCCACTGTTGTCACCAGACCAGATGAGCCTTTGGTGGTGGTGGCGTTATAGTGTGGGCAGGTGTGTCTGGTCAATGCAGAACTGCCCTACACTTTGTGAATGATACAGTGACATGACCCTACTACTTAAATAGCATCTTTAATCTAGTCATTGTGCCTCTGCATGAACAACACAGGTCTAACCTCATTTTCATGGGCGACAATGCACCAGCTCATCGAGAACTCATCTTTAGGGAACGGATGCAGGAGACTGGGGTACCTCAAATGAAGTGGCCTGCACTTTCTCCATACCTGAGACCCATTGAAAACCTATGGGATCAGCTGAGTCGCCATGTAGAGGCTTTGTACTCCAGAACTTCAAAGACCTGAGGGTCGGCCTTCAAGAAGAGTGGGATGCCATGCCTCAGGAGACAATAAGTTGACTTGTGAACAGCATGAACAGCAAAATAGCAGGCTTAGCTGACAATAACCTATTGTATATGGGGGCCTTAAAGCTTTCAATGGCTTCTATTGAAATGTTTATTTTACTGAATGAAAATTACTCTTAAATAAGGGTTATTCCTCTGATAAAAAGCAATCATCAGGCATTGTCAATTAAACTTCTATATTTTTTTGAATTCCGCACATTTTTTTACCCTTTGAATTACTATACAGTTCATGTACGAGTCCTAATCTTCATACATTGATTCTACTGGCTACACATCTGTCTTTGTTCAACTCTGACCCAGGTTTCAATCTTCCCTCTTCTTTCTGGCAGAAACAAGACAAAATACTAGCAACAGAGATAACTATACCTTGTAACAAATAAAAGAAGTTCAACATTATTTTTACAGGCTGGCCATACTTATTTACTTGTTAAATACAAAGAAGAACATCTGTGATAAAAAAATTAAAGTGGTTATGTCATGATTGCTGTAAAAAATGAAAATATGACAACATATAGTACATGACAATCTCTTTCCAACAAAGCTGGAAGCAGCCCTGTACCTCACATGGAACTCGAGATCTCCCCAATCATTGCTCCAATTGCTCTGCTTAACTTCTACAGCTTCCAGTAGATATGGATGGTAGCAATTGAAGATGTAAACTGAGTATCTGCAACCAACTCAGTGAGGTGGTTAGAAAAATAAGGAAAAGACCCAATTGTTCTATTCAATTTATAACACGCTGTCAGCTCAAGGGGTATGTCCTTTCACTGTGACACTCTCTACCATGCAGGCTGGCTGCATGCGCTCTTGCATACTCACTGTGGTTGACATTCCCATGTATCTTGGTCTCTTGGGTAGTGCGTGTTGGCTGCAACCTTCTTAGTGTGTGAACTGTGTCCTGAGAATACTCTGCCCCTTGTGTCTGTATTACAATGTGGTTCACTATGCGGACACTATGTTGCCATGTAGACTGGCTGATTGATCTCTTGTGTACTGGCTGTGGCTGATGTTCCCGTGTATGCTGGCTGCTTGTGTGGCGTGTGCTGGCTGCAGTCTTCAATAGTGTGTAAGTTGTACTTTGTGAATTGTGTGCTCCCTGTCTCTATTTAGGGTTAAGGCTTCCCTGAGCTAGTTTGAATACCAGGTGGTCAGGTGCCCTAATCAACCTGTTATTTAGACCTGTGTGCGATATACCTGGGAGTTCAGTTTGTCTCTAGGAATGCTGAGTGCAGGGTGCTTGCTCTCCTGACCAGTGTCTTTGTTACTCTACCCTGACTTGCGTGGTCAGCCTGGTTATTCATTAATGTCTTTTTATCTTGATCTGTCTATGAATGCCATGCTCCCTGTATTCCTGTTCCGCATGGGTTCCAGGCATGCTTGTATGTCTGTCTGTGAATGCCGTGCTTCCTGTTCTGCATGAGTTCCATGTTTGTATGTCTGTATGTGAATGTCATGCTCCCTGTACTCTAATCCGCATGGGTTCCAGGCTATGTCACTACATTTCTATCTTGTAATGTCTTCATGTGCTGTCTGTGAATGTGATGCTTCTGGTTATGCATGGGTTCCAGGTATGTTCGTATGTCTGTCTCAGAATGCCATGCTCCCTGTTGTGCATGGGTTCCAGACATGCTTTTATTTCTTTGATTATTCTCTGATCTGTCTATGTTCGCCATATTCCGTGTATCCTTATTTGCAATTGTTTATGGCCTATGTGACTCTTTTTGTGATCCTGTATCCTGGTCTTGTGTCTGAACTGTGTTCTATATTGTATGTCTGGATTGCTGATGCCTTACAGCAGCGTCTTTTCCCTTTCAGGTCAGCTGCCAAGTGTGCAAAAAAGAGAAAGCTATGCTTTAATCTATACCTGTTTCTCAGCATAATTAACATCGCTTCTCAGGTAGAGGGACCCAGCAGTCAAACAGCACCCTTGCTGCCTGACCATGCCACCCTGGCACTGGGACCCACCAGGCCACCAGCACAGCACCCCTGCAACGACTGCAACCACACAGTACTGCACCATATGAACAGCTCTCAGGAACTCCAATTGAGAACTGGTAGGAATTTATTAACTGTTGTGCAGGCTATTGATAATTTAAATCACCCGGGTTGAATGGGAGAAGTGCTGATACCAGGGCAAAAAAGACAGAAATATATGAAATATACCCAAAAAAGTGTAATAAATAGTATACAGCCCCCTGAGCTAAATGCTATACATGAGGCATTAGTATACATTTTGATCAAAAAGCATAAGTCCACTCTCCACGACAAAGTTGCCTCCTCAAGTGGGAACCTAATCTAATTTGGCGCGGCGACAACTGACACCATGCGGCGCCGCGCCAATTAGAGTAGGTTCCTACTCGAGGCAACCTTGTCCTTAGAGATGAGCGAATCTATTCACCGCTTCGTAGATTCGTATCGAATCTTGGAAATTTTCAGCTGCGAAGCGAATCCGAATTTCTTTAGATTCGCTTAGTATTACTCGTAAATCTTCACAAAATTTAACACGCTAACTATACATCGCATTCTGTGTGAAGCGGGACAATGATGATATGCCCACGCAAGAGCGTGAAAGTGAAGATACGCCCTCCTCAGAACTGGAAAAAACCAGCCCAGACCACCGGGATCTAACTATTTTGCACGAGTAGGGAGTGAAGACTCCTCCCTCAGTACTCCACCCTCCTCTGAAGTCTGAACCAGTTTAGACCAGCGCTGACCTCAGAGCAAGAGGCAAGCATCATGGCTAAAAAACAGCTGGGCCCAAATTGGAATGAAATGTTTTTTGGGGACGAGTTCCCTGAACCACCGCCCGCACCAGATATCAGGGTGTCACAACTCTGCCAGAGAAACCCAGCCTCAGTGCCTGTGTCTTCCTTACCACCTGCTGAGGTTGCTGTTGCTGCGACTCATGAGGCGGCTGGAGTGTCTGCTGTGGCTCATGTGGCTGGAACGTCTGCAGCCAGAAGTCCTTACCCCTGCTGTCCCGGCAGGAGCATCCGGATAAGCGAAAATGGCTGCAGCGCTCGCCAGCGTCACCACCACCCGGACCCAATCAAGTCCAACTTCAGGAAGAAGAGGGCACTGGAGTTCCACCACCGCAGCGAGCATGGCCTTCAAGAGGCAGGAGCATCCTCTGATGAGCTTCAGCAGCAGCTCGAGCGAGGAGGAATCCAATTCCCTCATATGAGGAACCCAACTACTGGCAGTGTCAAGGACACTGCAGGAAGACCTATGAGAGCCACACCGTGGAAGGCACCTAATGGGTGAGATGCCAGTTGGCAGTTGTTTTTGTTTAGTTTGTGCTGACCCCGTTTGACTCTCATCCAGAGGGGCATGGCTGTCAGGACTCCTCCCATTCTGCAGAAAATTCCCTGTTGCGCCGAAGTATGCCTATTTTCCTTTTCCCCCTTTCTCAGGTTATTTGGGAGCCCCCTTTACAAAAAGGGTTCTCTATGTGCTGCTTTTTAATGTAATGTATTGCCCCCGTTTGACTCTCACCCAGCTGAAGTGGACATGGCTGTCAGGACTCCCCCCATTCTACAGAAAACTCCCAGTTGCACCTAAGCGCGCCTATTTTCCTTTTTACCCTCTTCTCAGGTTATTTGGGAGCCCCCTTTGCAAAAAGGGTTCTCTATTTGCTGCTATTCTCTATTATCCATGTGGATTACACGTTACCTGTTTGGATTACAATTTCACCTCATGTGGATTACAATTGAATTTTGGAATACGTATGTGTTCCAGACAAACGTGAAAGTGTTTTATCATTGCCAACTTGGAGCCATAAGGAGAGACTCAAACATATATCTGAGCCTTTTATGCTTGCAAATGTGAAATTAATTGCACTAAAATGTTTGCATACTTATGTCTTTGCTGTATTTTAGCTATACTGTTTTTAATGGCTCAGCACTTTAGCCCATTGTGTGTATTCTTTTTTTGGTACTGCAATGTGTCCTATTATGCACTTATTGTTCGGTGTTTTTAGTAAATGATTCACTTATTGATAGCTAGCAGCAGTGAGCACCATATTTTTCTAGTTCATATGGACTGCCTCTAAAGACTGTACGCCGCTGCCTAGCCTCGTGCATTTGACGCATTCGCGTGTCAATAGTACGCTAAGGATTCGTACGCACTTTTGTACGCTAATGCTTACATATTGAGTACTTTTAACTACGCTGACTGTACGCACGTAATTTGGGCAGGAATGTTCGCGAAAGATCAGGGTTTTTTTTAACGTAGATTCAACGAATAAGTTAGTTTAAATACGAATCAGAAATTCGGCAAATATTTGACGAAGAAAATTTTGAATGATTCGCTCATCTCTACTTGTCGTGGTGAGTGGGCTTATGCTTTTTGATCAATAAATGTTAGTTATGCTGAGAAGCAGTTATAGATCAAAGCTTAGCATGTGAATGTGCAATCCAAAACTTTCTCTTTTATTGTATTATTGTATATTTCAGTTATACCGGCACCATCCCAAGAGATAGTAGCCCAGTCGCCCCCTTGTGGCGAAGACCAGATCCCTGTATAAGGGGTCAAGGTGTGAAAAGCAGGGGAGCACCGAAATAATGCCCTTAGGTAAGTTTTGTTTAATAAAACATTTATTTTGGCTTTCTTTGAATCTTGTTGTCTGTTCTGTGTAAGCTTGTTTTCCTGACCACCTAAACATGACATGCAGCTTTCTCCCTATCACAGCTCAGGAGGCAGATGAAAGATGGAACAGAGAGTCATGCTGGCGGTCCATTGACACCACGGTCTTCCTGTCCCAGGCAGGATCAGACGTTGCTCTGCTCTTCCTGTGTGAATTGGAATTAGAGCTCTGTGAACTTTCTTTCAGCACTGAGAGAGTTATGCTTTCCCCATATCCCTGTCCAGGTGCTGGTTAAGTTGCTAATCCTCATTTAGCTGGCTGTGGTTCCTCCTCCTCACCTGAGCTTTGAGGTAGTTTCTTGCTAATAATCAGTTAAGGTGATCTCGTCTGGATATCCGTGTACCGAACCTTGTTTCTCTTCTGATTCTGCTCCTTGCTGCCTTCCCTGACCTTGGAACTGCTATTTTGAATACATAAGTACTCAGCCTGCCCTAACTATTGGACTGTGTTCATACTATGCTTTCTCCTTCTCTGCTTCACACCGGTGTCTGTGACCCCTGTGGGTCACAGCCAACTACACCAGGACTACTCCAGGAGATAGTGACCTGGTTGGTTCCTTGTGGTGCAGATCCTTGTACAGGGGTTAAAGGGTGAATACCAGGGAACCGCCAGGACAATGCTCCTAGGTTTAGCCCAAAGCTAAACTGGTTAGTTGCCACAGTGGGTCCACACCCATTGTCTGTAACACTGAGCATGTGCATCCACCTCAGTGAGGTAGACAGACAAATACCGTAAGAAAAAGAATAAACAGCAGATGACGCTATACAGATATATTGAATGACAATTAAAAAATATCCAGATCCAGGTGTTGGTTTGAAAACTGCTGAATATTTTTTGTGGGACAACCCCTTTAACAAAAATTTTGTGATTTTATTTGTAATATTCCAAATCTATCTTTAATATATATCCTAAAATCCTTCAGCTTTCACAACTACTACTAACTAATATTTCTCCTATTGACATCAATGACTTTGCCTGGTTATTTTTCCTAATGTCCGTGTGGCTGCTTTACAACATAGCATAATTTAGAGATAACAGTGGCTCAGGCAACATAGTTGCCCCATAATAAGTGAGGATTACTGCCCTTTGGGAAATGAGTGATTTTGGTACTCTCTTGGATTGCCACTATCTCACTAGAATATCGAGAGCCCTAATGTGCCTGATAACTCAGAAATGGGAGGCTACATAAAAAATAAAAGTGAAGGACGATTTAGGAGTGGTTCCAATTCATGGAGTATCTATGTAGGTTTAACAGTTACACAGGGGATAGCTAGTCTTTAAATGGCCACCTTATATGCACTGCCACCCTATTTACTCATATTATACAGGGCCCTGTAACCTGTTTTATTGAAAGACATGAAAAGGAGCACATCATTCACTTTCAAATTCAGTGAATGTAAAAGTGACTAAAATTGTGCTCTTTTTACCTCCATGTTTAGATTTTTGCACTCAGAGAAGCAGAAAGGCAACCCACACCATTGGGTAGAAATTAGAAGATACTATGACACAGTAATTCAGACACAGTTGCACCAGATTAATATGTTTATACAGAATCTCTATATGACATAATACTCTTTATGCATGGGAGCTATATTGTTGCAATACAATATTATACTGTTTTACATGTTCTGTGTTGCAATGTATGTAAGTACATTCTGCCATGGCTGCTGGGTGTCTGCTGTTTTAAAGAGAAGGCACCTGACACTAATGTCCGCAACTGCTGGTAATGCCAGTCACAGACTTTTAACCCTTCTGGTGCCCTGGTCATCTGTTTGTGCCCGGGATGTCCCTGGCGGGGATTGGGGGAGCTGGAGCGTGTCTGAAACAGTACATGTCCTCCTGTTCAATGGTAAAAGAGGTAGTACACAGCATTTAAGCGGGAAACCTTCCTCAAACCAATAAAATCGAGGGATTCCAACAGGGATTACCATAATCTTATGTGAATCCCTCCTATGGACCATATGATATTTCACTTTTAAAATGATTAGGGGTAAAAACAGATGCTAAACATGATGGATGGATCAAACATGGCTGCTGGATTATTTCACCAACACTGTCCCTAGAGCATGAGCGCTTGCTACATCTCTCCCTATTCAATTCACAGGACAATGGTGGAGACTGCGTGGGATGAGGGTTTTATAGGGCTGTGACATCACAGAAGATGGATACCTGCAGATTGGCTGGTTGCATGGCATTATGGATAATCTCGTGTTTCTGGGCTTCTTACTTTCACTTTGTAACACATGCAGGCGCAATTTTAGGAAAACCAGTTTCATTACCACAAAGCTCAAGGAAATTTGACTTTATTGCGAATCAAAGTTTTCCTAAACTTCGGTCCGAATTCCGCTTTAAATCCTTTGCTTCGCTCAACACTAACCTTGACACCTCCATTTCATTAACTCCGCAGACGTTTAATAAGTATAATGTTTTTATGTTTTCTGTTGTCTAAACTTGGGGTGCATCTTATAGCCAGGTGTTTCTTATAGTCTGAAAAATATGGTAATTATTTTAGTCATTACTTTTAAACAAATACATTTTCAATAAGTTAAAACATGTCAAAGCTACTGACAGCTGATTGATGACATCATAATGGCAATGAAAGCACAACCTAATGTACATATATTTAAAAATGCAGTTACATTTTTATGAAACATCTCAAATTCCAGATGTTGCTTAGTGAGCTTCTACTTTGTGTGAATAAAATAAAACTAAAAATGCAAATAGTCTTCATTGACCGCTACATCTTTTTGTCAACTTTCATTACTGTTTTACCTTGTACTGATTGTATATTAGCATCGGTTTGACCTTAGGGCATCTTATAGGAAGGGCTTTGTTTTCTTCATTTTAGCTACTACAGGAAATCAATTGCTACAAAGGAATTTATATGTGCTTGGCTAGATTGTTGTCAGTGCCAGTGTGTGGATATAGGGATATATTACTTTAGCTAGTGTAGGAAGAGATGAGTGGTACATAATTAAATTCTTTGAAAAGTAGTGGAGCAGAATCAACTGTTAGATGAATTGGTAATGTTATTTGCTCTTAAAATAAAAGTGTACACTTGTAATGCATTTTTGTTTCAGGGAAGAACCCAGCAACCATTAAAGGAAAATGCCAGTCACCACAAATATATTGTAGTGCATGTTTAATGAATAGAGTGGCTAGAAAGCCCATGTCATATTTGTAAAGAATTCTTTCAGCAGTTATGAAAACCATTGCAAAAATGGAGTCAGAGCGATAAGAAAACTCACTCCGCTATATCCACTATGTAAGAAATAAAGCATCTGCTGAATCTCAGCGTACATTATATTGCAGAGAACTTTCTTTTTTCTTCTTGTTTTGAAAAATTTGGATTATATACGTGAGAGAGAGAGAACAGGAATATAAGTCATTACATTCAATACCTCTGTAAACCACAAACAAGCCTTGTTTTGAAAGCATTTAAAGAAACATAAGAACAAAACGTTAAAAATATTTATATGCATGGTAGTACATAAAACATAGAACTCAAGAGACAATGGAACAAACACACAAAGAAAACACCAATTAATTGTTAGAAGTTAAAGTCCCTGTTTTAAATGTATTATATATAAAGTACAGATGAGAAAACTAGTTGATATTGGTTTTGGGTCCAGTTTTTAAAACAAGCAGTTTGAACCTGAATCAGTTTGGGCCAAAATAAAGTTGCTCTAATTGCCCTGAAAATTGGTATATAATTTAGGAAAACTTATCTTTTTTAATTTATTTTTATGATCCCCCCCCCTCCATCAACTTCCCCCCCGAGCTCTCAAATGACAGCAATAGTAAATGATGAATGACACTGACATAGGGGAAAAAGAACATTTGACTTTATTATCATATTGTGTGTTTAGAAAGACACCATGCCAGCACATGTCTCTTGCTTTTTCAAAGCTTTCAAAAATTGTCCCTTGTCGGAAACAGATGATGTTTAAACACACACAGTGTTATGAGATTAAAAAAAGTGTATTTGGGGAATGTGATGGTTGGCAAGTGGCATTAGTGCCATGATGCAGGCCACAGCAGCAGTCATACAGAACAAGATGGTTGAAAAAGTGGCATAAGCGGCATGATGCATGCCGTAGCAACCAGTAGCCATAAACAACGTGATGGTAGGTAAGCAGACAGACAGCAAGAGTGGTGGGGCACCGGCAGAAGGGAGAGGTTTATTGATCACATTCAGCCTGCTTGGACTCTGAGACAATTTATGTAATCATGCCGCCTCATGAAATTTAACCCCCCAAAAAACAAAAATAAATTTCAACTGTGTTAACCCCCCCCCCCCCCCCAAAAAAAAAGAAAAAATCATAAAACCAGGCATATCATGTTTAAAACAGTTGAATAACAATATTAAGGCACTAAATTAGATCTAAATGAGAAGACCTTGCAATAAATATACTACTGGGATACATTGCTAGATGTAGGAACCCATAGCCAGGTGACAAAATGGTTGTGTCCCACTCTGAGGTTCTACATACCCCTTTACTTAAAACCAAACCTTCCTAGGCTTTTGCTTGGAGTTCCCCTTTTAAAGAGGTTCTGTCACCAGGATCAAGCCTATTAATCCAGACATACTGGCTGAAAAGATTGTACGCTAATTTACATGCTTGGACACAGCTTTTGGACAGGGCTCTGCCCTCTGCATGTCTAACCCTGTCAATCAAGTGGAGGGGGAACGTGTGCAGAGCACAGGGGGTGCTTTGTATACTTTCTCAAAAAAATTTACCCATGGATGCTCCAGCTCTCTGCACTTATAGTATATACAGTACAGACCAAAAGTTTGGACACACCTTCTCATTCAAAGAGTTTTCTGTATGACTACATGAATGGTGGTGACACTGTTGGGGATTTATTCAAAATTGAAGGCATACTGAACCAGCATGGCTACCACAGCATCTTGCAGCGGCATGCTATTCCATCCGGTTTGCGTTTAGTTGGACCATCATTTATTTATCAACAGGATGACCCCAAACACACCTCCAGGCTGTGTAAGGGCTATTTGACCAAGAAGGAGAGTGATGGGGTGCTACACCAGATGACCTGGCCTCCACAGTCACCAGACCTGAACCCAATCGAGATGGTTTGGGGTGAGCTGGACCGCAGAGTGAAGGCAAAAGGGCCAACAAGTGCTAAGCATCTCTGGGAACTCCTTCAAGACTGTTGGAATACCATTTCAGGTGACTACCTCTTGAATCTCATCAAGAGTGTGCAAAGCAGTAATCAAAGCAAAAGGTGGCTACTTTGAAGAATATAAGACATATTTTCAGTTGTTTCACACTTTTTTGTTAAGTATATAATTCCACATGTGTTAATTCATAGTTTTGATGCCTTCAGTGTGAATCTACAATTTTCATAGTCATGAAAATACAGAAAACTCTTTGAATGAGAAGGTGTGTTCAAACTTTTGGTCTGTACTGTATGTTGACCTGGCTACAGTCTAAATATCTTAAATACTTCTCTGATATGAGAGGTAAAGAATAAATTAAAGGAGTTTATGCATTACATTCTATGTATGTACAATGAGCTCAAGTTGCACTGGAAGGGTGAAGGTGTCTTTATTCTGTTTCTCCCTCCACTATCCATAAACTGACAGGATTTAATGCTGTAAGGAGACCTGTCTTCATAAAGTATTAAAATGTATGTGCTTCACAGAGGCAAAAAGTCTGAAGTTGCGTAATACTTGAATAACTTCGGGCTTTGATTATACAACTTTAAAAACTTTTTTTTTTATTTTATGGGTAAAAACAGATAATTTTATTCTTAGTCGAGACGTTTCAAGGGTAAACAGCCCCCTTCTTAAGGACTATTACAGTTTTGGACAATACATTCTGGATATTTAAAACACATTTTTGGTGCGCAGGCCGCGATTTGGGGAGGGGAGAAGGGCGTGACATTTTGTTTGTCTGGAGTGGTGGATGGCATAATACTTCGCTACTGGCTGCTATAGGATCTTAATGTTTTTGTTTTTTTCTTTTGTCAAATCTCTTTTTATTGATTTTGTAAAGATAAACAACAAGACAGTAGCAAATTTCCAGTCTCAATCCTAAAATGAGTTTGCATATACATATAGAAGATATTATCAGTATGAAGACCGATGTACGGCGAACCAGATAATTAAAGGAAAATGGAGGGGAAGGAGGGGAGGGGAACGGAAAAGTGAGATGGAGGTGAGGGAGAGAGAGAGGAAGTCGGTGGGGGGGGGAGGGGAAGAAGGGGGGGGAATGGGATTAAAGGAGAACATTAAGTTACAACAAACATAACTATCCCCAGGAGGTCACAGTCCAATTCAGTACAAGATGATATGTATATAGAGTAAATTGGCAGTACAGAAATGCATACATGTAATACAATAATGTAGGTACAGATCTGAAGTATGTTCATCACGAATAGATGTATAATGAGGAAGAAGGCACTTCATATCACACCGATCCACCTATGGCTGGAGCGGTGTTTGCATTGTGTGTATCGTTTAATTGGGGGGGGGGGGGTTAAGGAGTTGTTTTCTAGCCTCTCTCCAGGGCCCCCATAAGGAAAGAAAATTGGCATGTTTTCTTGTTTCCCAACCCACCAATTCTTCCATCAATCAAATTTGATCAACTTTATCCCTCCACATATCTATTGTGGGTGGGTCTGTGCTTAACCATTTTAATGGAATTAGTAGCCTGGCGGCTTGTACTAGCATGGTTGGGAGGTTGGACCTCGCCGGAGTCCGAGATGGAGATGGAAGCCATAATAAAACAGATTCTGGTTGTAAAGTGATTGATAGATTGCATATATCATTGATTTGTTTTTCTATTTGCTTCCAGTATATTTGGATAATGGAGCAGGCCCACATAATATGAAATAAAGTGCCTTCCTCCCTCCCGCAAGTGCTGGTTGCACTTAAACCCATTTGTGACAGCTTCTGAGGGTCCTTATACCATCTTGTCATTGTTTTATATGAGTGTTCTTGAATCTTAACACACCTAGAAAATTTGTGTGACCTCAAATGGATCTGTGTAATGTCAGCCTCAGAAAAATCTCTTCCCAAGTCCTTTCCCCAGCTTCTTATGTAGGCCGGTGTCCCCTTACATTGGAGGGATAAAATGTATTTATAAAATAGGGAGATAGTGTGTTTAGGGGGAGCATTTCCCGAGAGAAGTTTTTCCCACCATGTTTCTGAGTGTAAAGAAGGATATTTTATAGCTAGTAATTTGCAGGTCTTCATAAACTCATGTTTGCCTATGAAGTCCCCCACACCAATGAATGAGGAACACATATTTTCTAGTTTGTCTGTGGAGTCCACTGTGGCAATAAGATCAGCAATGGTAAGTGATTCTAATTTGATCCAGAAGTCAAGATTATGTTGTAGGTTAGGGTGCAATAAGTATGGTATTAAGTTTTCTGGCATGGCCCTAGATTGAATTGGCAGTAAAGATGAGCTGGATAGTAGTGGGGATAGGCCCATTATGATTCATTTTGTAGGCCCCTCTATCTGGGGGGGAAGAATTTTCTATTTCCCATAGTTTTACTAGTTGGGGATTGGTAATATTGGAGAGTTCTATATCAGAGCCTATGACCCTAAATTTTGGATGACAAAGATGGAGCCATCTTCTCATTTGGATCGCCCTGTAATATGATTTGAGGTCAGGAAGACCGAACCCCCCCTTCTCACGGGTCATGGAAAGTCGTTCATAATTTATTCTGGGTTTTCTTCCTTTCCACAGAAAGGTTGTAAAGAGCATTTGTACTTGTGTGAAGAAAGACACTGGTATTTGTATTGGTAACATTAGAAGTAGATATAGCAATTTGGGTAGAATATAGGATTGAAGCATGTTTCTGCGCCCCATCCAAGAGACATATGGTGGTGCTAGGGATTGTAGTTGTGATTTCAATTGTTTCAGCATTGGCATGTGATTAATTTTGAAAAGTAGGTTTATATTGGAAGTAATATTGACCCCAAGATATTTTATATGCGTGGATTGCCATCTAAATGGGTATTTAGTTTTAAGAAACTCTGTCTCCTTTCAGGGCAGGGTAATATTAAGGGCCTCAGATTTGTTGTAGTTTATTTTAAAATTGGAAATGATGCCAAATTGATCAAAGAGATCCAGAATCTTCGGGAATGCTTTTTTGGGATTGGACAATATGAGTAAGTCGTCCGCAAAAGCTGCACATTTATGACTATGTAAGTTTATGCGGAGGCCCTCTATGTCATGATCTTCTCTAATTTTTTGCAGGAGGGTTTCCATCATTAGGATGAAAAGGGTAGGGGATAACGGGCACCCTTGTCTGGTGCCGTTACCAATAGTGAATGAGTTTGACAAGGTGCCATTAATTCTGATCCTAGCACTAGGGTATGATATGGAGACATTACTGCTGTAATGAAGGCTTCTGGGATTCCAAAACGTTCTACTACTCTCCTCATGAATTGCCAACTTACCCTATCGAATGCCTTCTTGGCATCTGTGCCGAGAAGGATCAGTGGGGCAGTTTTACTATGTGCATGGTGTATAGCATTTATAATTTTAGTACAGTGTAAGTTTCCCTCCCTACCTGCAACAAAGCCTGCCTGGTCTGGGTGAATCAAAGATGGTGTCAGTGCATTAAGTCTCTGAGCCAATATTTTGGCCCAGATTTTAATGTCCACATTTAATAATGAGATCAGCCTGTAGCTGCCACACTCCTTGAGATCCTTTCCTTCTTTAGGCAATACTGTTATTGTGGCCTCTAGGCTTGTGGTGGTAGTTGAGTGCCATTCATCAGTGCAGTACACCAGTCTGCAAAATGCGGCAGGAGGGTGGGAAGCAATTTCCTATAGTAGCCTGCAGGCAGGCCATCAGGCCCAGGGGCCTTGCCATCAGGGAGAGAACATATAGTTTTCCTTATCTCATCTTCAGAGATAGGAGCCAGTAGTTTGGTGCAATCTATTGCTGCTGCTTTGGGCAATTTTAAGGACATGAGGAAGTCATTGATTTTAGACTGAAGGGTCTGGTCTGAGGGAGATAGACTAGACCGTAGATTATATAAATCATGGTAGAAATCACAAAATGCTTTAGCAATGTCCGCTGTAGAGGATACTAGTTGGCCATTTTTATTATTTATTGATTTAATAAAAAGCATATCTGATTGTTTTTTAAAGAGAAGGGACATCAGTTTGTTTCCCCTGTCCCCATGGGCATATTGTCTGAATTTAGCGTATTGGTAGTGTCACGAGGGGAAGGGGGGAAAGTGAGCCCTGACTGTAACCCCAACCACTGTCCCTGCCTACTTACAGTATAAGCCCTAGATGGCAGAACCGTAACTGGTCGACAGGCCCTGACCTGAGTAAGTGCAGGGGCAAGGAAAGGGGAAACAAAGGGAATAACAAACACAGACAGAACAAACACAATACAGAGTAGTCAACTAGCCAGGGGGTCGTATCAGGAGGTCACGTCAATACCAGGGGAAAAGCAAAGGCGAAGTCCAAGTCCACAAGCCGAAGTCTGAATCCACTGAAATCAAATCACTTGCAACAAAAACACCAGCACTGTACAGGAAAACCAAATAACAGGAAACTACACTAGGCAGTTGCCATCTTTAAATAGCCCACCCAGGATCATGTGATGTGGCCAGCATCACATGACCTGAGGCGGAGCATTGCTGCCAAAACAGTATGCAAAGTAGCCATGTGGTGTGATAAGCACCACATGGCTAAAAACTCAACAGGTAATTAACTAATGAAGTGCTGGCTGACCAAACCAGCACTTCAATTCCCTACTGCTCGTCTCTAGGGGGGCGGGGAGGATGCAAGGAGCACGCCAGGTCCTCCCCGCAGGTTGCTATGGAGACGAGGACGCATATCGTGTCCTCGCTCCATGTTACCAGCGGAAGTCCGGCGGTGCAGCACTGGGGAAGCGCGCCGCCGGCTTCCCATCACAGTACCCCCCCTTCATGAGGGGCCACCGGACCCTTAACCACGGGAGCCGGTTTCTCAGGATGCACTCGATGGAAATTCCTGATGAGAGTATCAGCATTCATCCTGGTCAACGGTACCCAAGATCTGTCCTCCGGACCGAATCCTCTCCAGTGTACGAGATACTGGAAGGAATTCCGAACCTTTCTTACATCAATAATACTAGCAACCTCATGTTCCTCTTGTCCTGCCACCTGTACTGGAGGCGGAGGTTGATTCTCTGGACAAACGGGAGAAACATAACCCTTTAACAATGATTTGTGAAATACATTGTGGATGCGAAAAGATTCAGGTAGACACAGTTTAAAAGACACAGGATTAATCACCTTGGTGATCTCGTACGGACCAATGAACCGAGGCGCAAACTTATAAGAAGGTACTTTCATTTTCAGGTTCTTTGTCGAAAGCCACACTTTGTCCCCCACCTTGAAATCAACACCATTCGAGCGCTTCCTATCTGCCTTAACCTTTTGGGTCTCTTGGGCTTTTTTCAGGTTCGTTTGAACCTGCGCCCAAACTGTGCACAGTTCTTGAGCAAAAGAGTTGACCTCTGGAACAACAAATGTAGACAAGGAAAAAGAACCAAAACGCGGATGGATACATGATACTGGTACATAGCCACTATCAAAATACGAAAACTAAGAAGGAAACATGGCTAAATGTGAAGGGATCCTATGCATGTGGAGGTTGTACCTTCTGCAGATATATGACCCCTAAAAAAGAATTTACTAATCCAGTGAATGGAAAGAAATATATAATCAAAGACTACATCAACTGTCGGACGATGGGAGTAGTCTATGCTATCCAGTGTGAGTGCCCCAAACTCTACATTGGAAAAACAATACAGGAACTTAGGAGGAGGATCTCCAGGCATATTAGTGGAATAAACATAGGAGAAGACACCCCCCTCTCTAGACATATGAAAAGGTACCATCAGGGCAAATATCATAATCTAAAAATATGGGGAATACAAAAAGTAAGAGTAGGCCCTAGACAGGGAGACATTGATACTAAACTCCAACAGGAGGAAGCGAGGTGGATATACCGCCTGAAATCCCTATCACCAAGTGGAATCAATGAGGGTTTCACCTTCACATCTTTCCTGTAAAATATTTAATATGCTTTAAAGGACAATGAAAGCCTAAGTGACTATGAAGCTAAATAATAATGAATTTCTGGCACTATTATTATTAAAAAACAGTTAGGAGACCATCATACTTACCTGGAAATAATCTGGATAATACCAAATAAAGAATGAGATGGTTCCTTAATGGAGGGCATATATAATATTGAAATATATGGTAGTGACGCAGGTTAATGGACCTCAAGGTGCGGCAACCCCCCCCCTCCCCCTTCCCTCCATCCCTCTTCATTCTCCTTTTTCTCCCTGACCTATGGGACACCAACCAATAGAATACAGAAAAAGACCAGATAGAAGAAAATAAATATACCAATATCTATAAAGATAAAAATCTATGATACAATATGTACCTAAGATCAGTGAATCTTGTAGAATCAAACTATCCGGAGCAATGGGAATGGCTCTAGAAGAAGCTCATATAGTTAAGAGAACAGCCATCTACAAGAAATCTTAGAAGCAGTCCGCTTGGAGTCCTAGGATTAGTCACAACATTCAAAAAAGTGACTAAGTGCAGTGACATGCGCAATGAAATACAGCTATCTGAAATATCTCTAAGTCCCGACGCATGCGCGGATGCCGCAGGGGATAGCGGCGCATTGAAAAATTTCTAAGTTCTCGCGCATGCGTGAGATTTCGTAATAGCACGGGACTAGTGACGATGCTGGGAGCAAGAAGGAGTGGGAGGTAAGCAGGGTAGAGGGCAGCCAATAGAGGTGAGAGACAATGACGTGGATGTCTCTGTCAGAGAAATTCTGACATATTGATAGGTCCTTGACAAACTGATGTCACAAACATACTTATTATAAGGTGGTCTCCGCCCCCAAACACACAGACTGCCAACTCCTGATGACGCTGGGGAGCCAGTGAAACATGTTGGGAGGCAGATGTGTCTATGTGTGTGTGTATGTGTTTTTTAAATAGCAGCAGGCAGCAATGAGAATTCCTGGTGTGTGAGGGATACTGTGCACGATAAAAGTAAGAGCAAAAACACTGAAAATATGACACTAAACCCAGTCAGAAGACTGGAACTACACAGTGACCTCTTGTAAACACCAGGTAATTGCAGCTATACTGCTGTGTTTTTAATGAGTCCAGATTTGTTTATATTAAGAGGTAGAATTAAAAGTTAAATTTTACGAGATGTATAATGAGCATGTGTAAAAAGGACGCTCTATGGTTAAATAACCAAATGTAAATATCAGTGATAAACACACGTCCGACACAAGCTCTGAGTGAGACTATTGGAAATAAAACGCGGATGGAAACCCATATTACAGAAGAACGGCGATATCCCAGAGGATGTATTAACCCTGTTATTTATGGCAAATTCGGCGAGAGACAAATATCTAGACCATTGATGTTGGTTGTCCGCAACATAACATCTAAGAAATTGTTCAACAGATTGATTAAGGCGCTCAGTCTGACCATTAGTCTCTGGATGGAAGGCCGACGAAAAAGACAAGGAAATATCAATCTTATGACAAAAGGCCTTCCAAAACCTGGAGACAAATTGCACACCCCTGTCTGATACAATGTTTTCCGGTATACCATGAATTCTTACAATGTGATCAATAAACAGAGAGGCCAAAACTTTTGCAGTAGGTAATTTACACAATGAGATGAGATGACACATTTTACTGAACCTGTCCACTACCACCCAGATCACAGTTTTACACGGCAGGTCAGTGATAAAATCCATAGACAAGTGGGACCATGGTCTATCAGGAATGGGTAATGGATGTAGCTCACCCATAGGACGCGTCTTAGGATTCTTGGACCTGGCGCATGTGCTACAGGAAGTTACAAAGGCCTGAACATCCCTAGAAATAGAAGGCCACCAAAATTCCCTAGAAATTAACTCTTTAGTGGCATTAATACCTGGATGTCCACATAACACGGAATTGTGACACTCACCCAGCAGCCGCAAACGTAAATGAGCCGGCACAAATAACTTATCTGTGGGAGTGTCAGGCGGAGCCAGATGTTGTCCCGCCGAAATTTCAGAAGTCAAGTCAGCTGTGGCGGCTGCCACAATGATGTCAACAGGCAGGATGGGTTCAGGCGGGCCCTCAGGAAGTTGACAAGCATGGAAGCTTCTTGACAGGGCATCCGCCTTAATGTTCTTACTTCCGGGCCTGAAGGTAACACAAAAATCAAAACGAGTAAAAAACAAAGCCCACCTTGCCTGTCTAGGATTTAACCGCTTAGCTGACTCCAGAAACATCAGATTTTTGTGATCCGTGAGGACCATGACACGGTGCAATGCCCCCTCCAAGAAATGACGCCATTCCTCAAAAGCCCATTTAATAGCTAATAATTCCCTGTTGCCGATGTCATAATTCTTTTCGGCAGGCGAGAATTTGCGTGAAAAAAAGTGCATGGCTTGAGATTAGTTAAAGTGGAGGATCCCTGAGACAGA
The DNA here is from genome assembly GCA_900303285.1 of Rhinella marina. Lineage (NCBI taxonomy): Eukaryota > Metazoa > Chordata > Amphibia > Anura > Bufonidae > Rhinella > Rhinella marina. The sequence goes on from ONZH01013696.1 coordinate 43,098, forward strand.
ACAGCTCCAACGCCATCCTCAGAAGCATCAACCTCCACTATAAAGGGCTTAGTTTGGTCGGGTTGGATCAAAACAGGAGCATTAGTAAAAGATCTTTTAAGAGATTCAAACGCCTTTATGGCTGCCGGGGACCAATTGGCCAGATCTGCTCCCTTACGAGTCAGATCCGTAATAGGCTTGGCCATAACCGAGAAATTTTTAATAAATTTACGGTAAAAGTTAGCAAATCCTAGAAAGCGCTGGAGCGCCTTTAGGGAGGTAGGTCGTACCCAATCTAGGATGGCTTGTACCTTTGCTGGGTCCATTTTAAAAGAAAAAGGGGTGAGGATATAACCTAGAAAGGCTACCTCCTGGACACCAAAAGTACACTTTTCCCCTTTAACAAATAATAGATTTTTGCGTAGTACCTCCAGCACCTGTCTAGTGTGAGAGACATGTGACTCCCAATCAGCCGAAAAAATGAGAATATCATCAATATAGACAATCATAAACCTCCCCAAAAACGGTCTGAAAATATCATTGACGAAATTTTGAAAAACAGCCGGTGCATTACTCAACCCGAAAGGCATCACTTGGTACTCATAGTGACCCTCTGGGGTATTGAAGGCAGTCTTCCACTCATCCCTTTCCCTGAACCTAATCAAATTATAGGCCCCTTTTAAGTCCAGTTTAGAGAACCAGCAGGCTCCTTGGACCTGGTTCAATAAATCTGGAATAAGGGGCAGGGGGGTACCTGTTTTTTACTGAAATTTTGTTCAGTTCCCTGTAATCAATACACGGCCTTAACCCTCCATCCTTTTTACTGACAAAGAAAAACCCCGCCCCCATTGGTGATACTGAAGGCCTGATATGACCCTTAGCCAGACTTTCAGTAAGGTACTCCTTCATGGCCTGACGTTCTGGGGCCGAAAGATTATAAATACGGCCCTTGGGATATTTAGACCCTTCAATGATCTCAATGGAACAATCATAAGGCCGATGGGGAGGAAGGAAGTCAGTCTCAGACATAGTAAACACATCTAAAAAGTCTCTGATATACTCTGGAAGGACAAGAGACTCGACAGTGGTTCCAGCTTGCAGTATAGACTTACAGCACTGGTTACACTTAGACCCCCATTTTTCCAATTCACCTGATGACCAATTGATTACCGGATTGTGGTCCTGTAACCAAGGCAAACCCAGGACAAGATCAGCAGGTAAATTCTTTAATACTAGGAATGAACAAATCTCAGAAAGAGAGACCCCTACAGTAAGGGTAACCTCAGAAGTACAAAATTCTACCCTCCCGTTACCCAGAGGTGTGGAATCAAGAGCAATAATTTGTATAACACCCTTCAACGGAATTGTAGGAATCCCTACAGCCTGAGCAAAATCAAAGTCAATAAAATTAGAAGCAGATCCGGAATCCACAAATGCTTCACCTGAACCCTTACACAAATTATGCGAAATCGTAATAGGTAACAAAAATTTCTTTCTTACCACCCTGGGTGAAACCTTATTCCTCGGAAGAGACTTCTTTGAGGCTGGAAGTCTTGGACACTGCTGGAGCCAGTGATAAATTTCTCCACAGTAGAAACAAGCTCCATTGGGTCCCTCTGGTCCCTCATAGTTAGCCCTAGTTGCATAGGCTCTTCCAGGACTTCAGCAGGAGGAGGTCTCTGAGTGGGAGCATCAGGCGAAACGACCACTTGAGGAGCAGTCCGACGTTCTCTCTGTCTCTCTCTGAATCATCGGTCGAGTCTAATAGCTAGAGTCATAGTCGCGTCTAGGGTGTCTGGGGAGGGGTAACTAACAAGTAAGTCTTTTAAGTGGTCGGACAGTCCCACCTTAAATTGACTCCTCAATGCAGGATCGTTCCACTCAGAGGACACACACCATTTACGGAACTCCGCACAGTAATCCTCGACAGGACGGTTACCCTGGCGAAGAGATCTAAGTTGATTTTCGGCAACTGCGGCCATGTCAGTCTCCTCATACAACAGCCCTAAGGCCTGAAAAAATGGCTCCACAGAAGAAAGACATGGAGAGTCAGATGGTAATGAAAAAGCCCACTCCTGCGGATCCCCTTGCAGTAAGGATATGATTATACCGACCCTTTGCTGCTCCGAACCTGAGGAATGAGGGCACAAACGGAAATAAAGCTTGCAGCTCTCCTTAAAGGACCTGAAACTCTTTCAGTCCCCCAAAAACCGATCAGGTAACTTAACATGGGGTTCAATATTGGGGTTAGGCATGGAGGGAACGGCTGCGGGTACAGACTGCAGCTGCTCCTGATGTTGGAGTCTCTCAGCTAGATCCTGGATCATCTGAGCCATGTTACTCATTTGATCCGTGAGGACTCTAAACGTCTCCATGAAGGTAGGCCTGTTATTCTGTCACGAGGGGAAGGGGGGAAAGTGAGCCCTGACTGTAACCCCAACCACTGTCCCTGCCTACTTACAGTATAAGCCCTAGATGGCAGAACCGTAACTGGTCGACAGGCCCTGACCTGAGTAAGTGCAGGGGCAAGGAAAGGGGAAACAAAGGGAATAACAAACACAGACAGAACAAACACAATACAGAGTAGTCAACTAGCCAGGGGGTCGTATCAGGAGGTCACGTCAATACCAGGGGAAAAGCAAAGGCGAAGTCCAAGTCCACAAGCCGAAGTCTGAATCCACTGAAATCAAATCACTTGCAACAAAAACACCAGCACTGTACAGGAAAACCAAATAACAGGCAACTACACTAGGCAGTTGCCATCTTTAAATAGCCCACCCAGGATCATGTGATGTGGCCAGCATCACATGACCTGAGGCGGAGCATTGCTGCCAAAACAGTATGCAAAGTAGCCATGTGGTGTGATCAGCACCACATGGCTAAAAACTCAACAGGTAATTAACTAATGAAGTGCTGGCTGACCAAACCAGCACTTCAATTCCCTACTGCTCGTCTCTAGGGGGGCGGGGAGGACGCAAGGAGCGCGCCAGGTCCTCCCCGCAGGTTGCTATGAAGACGAGGACGCATATCGTGTCCTCGCTCCATGTTACCAGCGGAAGTCCGGCGGCGCAGCACTGGGGAAGCGCGCCGCCGGCTTCCCATCACAGGTAGGCTTTGGCACATTTGATGTTTAGGAGGTCTTTTAGTTGTTTCCTTAGTTCTATTAGTTCTTTTTGTGCCAATATAATATTGGATCTTTTTTCTAGAGTTTCTATAGATGCTATTTGGGCAAATAGTGAGTTCATTTTCTTCTGCGTATCTTTTTTGAGTTTTGTACCCAGTGCTATTAGTTCTTCTCGTATGAAGGCCTTGTGGGCCTCCCATACTATAGTGGGTGAGGTGTCAGATGGTAAGTTATGTTTGAAATATAACTGCAATTTGTGAGAGATGGATGAGGTGTGAAGTTTGGTATCTAATAGGGTTTCATTTAGGTGCCACCTCCATTCCTTTGCTGTAAGATCTGCAAGAAGTAACAAAACCGACATTGGAGCGTGGTCTGATATTGTTATGGTACCAATGTGTGTCTCTTTGCGTATGGGTAGATGTGCCTGTGATATAAGAATGTAGTCCAATCTTTGGAAAGTCTGGTGGACTGTGGAGAAGTATGTTTAGTCTTTTTGTAGCACATTTTTTGCCCTCCAGGTGTCCACCAGATGCATATCTCTGAGTGTGTTATGAACAATACTCAAACAGACTGGGAGTGTGCTGAGGAGCCTGTGGAGGTGTCAAGGGAGGGGTCTAAACTAAATGACCCTGTCCATGGAAGGGATAAATCAATTGAAAGTAACACAATTGGTTGATAAGCCACAAATTCCCAAACTTGCCCTAGGCCAAATTAAATGGGTAAATAAATCATAACATTTATTAGTTTAAACTCCTAAAATTGCTACTACACATCAGAGCAATTGTACCTTATGACTAAAACTTGCTCCTAGTCAGTGCAGTGTAGGCACTATTGGAAAAGACGCCAGTCAAACAGTAGTCAGGGGTTGACAGTGGTAGCGCACACCCAGTACCCCTGTTTATATGTGTATTATCAATCACACGTCCTGTGAACAACTTTTAGTCATAAGGTACAATTGCTCTGATGTGTAGTAGCAATTTTAGAAGTTTAAACTAATAAATGTTATGTTTTATTTACCCATTTAATTTGGTCTAGGGCAAGTTTGGGAATTTGTGGCTTATCAGCCAATTGTGTTACTTTCAAGGGAGGGGTCTAGTGCAATATTTAGATCGCCTCCCACAATTAAAACCCCTTCAGCGAACATCTTACGTTTTTTCATGGTGGCCTTAAGCCATCTAGGTTGATGGGTGTTGAGGGAGTACAGGCACGTTAAAGTCACCACAGTCTTTCCCAATCTTCCTTTCACAAACAAATATCTGAGATTAGGGTCTGATTGCGTTACTATGGGTTCAAATGGTACATTTTTAGCTATTGCTATGCTTACAGCTGTCACGAGTGGGCTTGCGTCTGGTATCAGATGTTCTGCGCGGCTTTCAAAAGTGACATAAGTTGACATGCTTTTCCCTTGGTTTGGTTGCTGTTTACCACACCTCTTCCCATCAGCTGTTGTGGCTGTGGTAATTGTCTTTCCTCTATTTATTCCTTCATCTCCCAGGATTCACTGCGGTTTATACTTTCTTCTCACTTAGTTGTTTGAAGCTGTTCTTGGCTGAGATCCAGTTGCTGCTATTTCTGCATAAAGATAAGTGTCATTTTCCCTATTGTGTTTATCCGTCGTTTGGAGTCTCCTATTCCTTCGTCCTGTTCATAGGCGGATTATAATGAGGGCAATCTGGGCAACCGCCCGGGGCCCAGCCTCCTGGGGGGGCACAGGCCGGATTGCCCCCATTATAATGACATTAGGAAGCAGTGGCGTACCGCCCATATAGGCAGTCGGCAGACCACGCCACTGCTATGGGGCCCGCGGCACAGGGGGGCCCGGAGCGCACGGGATGCCCCGCCCCCTACTCTGCATCATTAAGATGCGTCCCTGCGCTCCAGGCCTCTCCTGGCCCGCTCAACTTTTAGGCCCCCCTAACGTACTGAGAGCGCTCCCAGCTGGCCCCGCCTCCTCCCTCATGCTGTGCTGCTGGTCCTGGACAGGGAAGGACCTGTGCAGCGTGGCAAGAGGGGAAAGAAGAAGACCAAGGCCCAGCCCCCTCCAGAGTGGCGTCAGGACAAGGGACAAGTAACAGTAAGTATTTATGTGTTTCATGTATGTATGTATGTGCGTGTATGTGTGTGTGTGTGTGTGTATGTATGTGTATGTATGTATGTATGTGTGTGTATGTGTGTGGGTATATGCATACACTGTACATACTGTATATTGTACAGTGTGCCGCAAGGGTTATATTGTCCGGCATGGTGTAACAGCCATGCATTTGTTGTACAGTATATATTATAATCCCT
>ONZH01013697.1:0-70711 GCA_900303285.1 Rhinella marina
ACTCAACATTGTCATCATCATCATCATCACCCACAGACTGCGACAGTTGGAAAAGCTTGGGCATCGGGAACGAGGTCAGCAGCAACCTGAGAAGTGGTTTGTGACTCTGGGAAGGGTCCAGAAAACAGTTCCTGAGAGTATGCCGGATCGCATTCCAAATTTTCCTGGGAGGGGGCAGACTGGGGAGAAGGAGGTTGAGGTGGAGGAGCCAGAGGAGTGCTCCCTTGGGTAACGTGGGTGGACTGCATGGAAGACTGACTGGTGGACAAATTACTTGAAGCATTGTCCGCAATCCACGACATCAGCTGTTCACACTGTAGTGGTTTCAACAGTCCTCTACCACGTGTCCCTGTAAGTTGAGACATGAAGCTAGGGAGTGTAGCTCTGCGGCGTTCCCCTGCTCCCTCATCAGCAGGTACTGTCTCACCCTGCCCAGGACCACGGCCTCTGCCCCCTGCAGTAATTGAATGCCCACGCCCACGCCCACGCCCTCGTCCTCAACCCTTAGCCCTGGGGTTAAACATTTTCTGTATATAAGTGTATTATATAAAAAATAAAAAATAAATGGGCCTGCTGTACTGAAACCCACAAACTTGTTCAGTCTGGTTGAATTAAGTGACGTACAGAAAGTGTCACCTGGACAGAAAATACGGATTGTAGTGAGTGTACTGAACTGTGACACACAGAATGGTTCCACGCAGCTGTGTGAAATGTATTTGTAACACTGAGCTAAAACAACAAAAAAACTATTTTTTTTTATATTTTTTTTTTTAGTTTTGTTTTTTTTGGAACGTGACGTGCAGAAACTATCGTAGAGCTAACTGACACCCTGCTGACGGTGACTATTTTGACTGCGACCCAGACAAATGTCGCACAGAGATTTTTGGGATCAAGGTATATTCGTGAGAGCAAAAGACCTGGTTGTATTAAGTGACGTACAGAAAGTGTCACCTGGACAGAAAATACGGATTGTAGTGAGTGGACTGAACTGTGACACACAGAATGGTTCCACGCAGCTGTGTGAAATGGATTTGTATCACTGAGCTAAAACAACCAAAGAACAATTTTTTTTATATATATTTTTTTTAGTTTTGTTTTTTGGGAACGTGACGTGCAGAAACTATCGTAGAGCTAACTGACACCCTGCTGACGGTGGCTATTTTGACTGCGACCCAGACAAATGTCGCACAGAGATTTTTGGGATCAAGGTATATACGTTCCACGCAGCTGTGTGAAATGGATTTGTATCACTGAGATATAACAATAAAAAAAAAGTGGGTTATATATGGCGATAGCTGCACTACTAGTGCCAGCCAGCCAGCCAAGCCAGGAGACAAAAAAAAAATTTCTTGTAGCCCTTAGAAGGGCTGTTGGGTTCTTTGTGGGTGATTCCTGCCTAACAGAGAACTAAATGCAGGCCCTTACACGCTCCCTGAAACGCAGCAGCTCTATCCCTAACGACATCCAGACAGCATCTGAGCCGAGCACCGCGGGCAGTCACTAGTATATTCCAGGGTCACCTGATCAGGCCAGCCAACCCCTGCTATCGACATGTAAGGGCCCCACGTGATGCTGGGTGTACCGCAGAGTCTCCTGGCTTGTGATTGGCTGAGTTTATAGGCGCCAAAAATGCACGATGTGGAAGTTGCCATTTCCTCGAGCATGGCGAGATACTCGTCCGAGCAGCGAGCACTTACAAGTACCGTAATACTCGAACGAGCACCAAGCTCGGACGAGTATGCTCGCTCATCTCTAATTAAAATGCAAGAAAACTAGTACAAGTACAAGTGTGGTATCATTGTAATCATACTGACCTGGAGAATGAAGATACCAGGTCTATTTTACCTCATAGGGAACGCAGAATTATGTTTTTTCCATTGGAATTTGGAATTTGTTTCCAGCTCCCCACTACATTATATGCAATATTAAAAGATGGCATTAGAATGTACAACTTGTCCCGCAAAAAATAATTCCTCTTGATGCTATGTGAATTAAAAAATAAAAAGTTATGGCACTGGGAATCCGTGGAGTGAAAAACAAAAAAGCATAAATGGAAAAGGGTTAAAAACTTGGGCAAATCCTGTAAACGACCTAAAAGAACAAATGAATGGATACTCACATTCTCTTCTCTGCTTCTTCCTGCACTGTTCCGTTCAGATCCTCACCACAGCTATTTGTTTTTTCTAGCTGCATTGGTGAGGTTCTGAGTACACAGGTCACCACTGTAGCCAATCACTGGCCTCAACAGAAGCGTTCTGTGCATGGCTGAGGCTAACTATTGTCTGCAGAGATGACCTGTGCTCGGAATGTCACCGCCGCAGCAGCCGTAGCAGCGGCACATCAGCAGCAGGAGGACTGGGGCACAGTGTTTGAAGGAACACATTTATTTTAGACCATTTAAAGAGGTTGCCATCCTCTTTAAATAATGGTGATTTTTTTTAAAACATTTTTTGCCATTTCCCATTTCCCAATTCTACCATTTCATATGAATAGAAATGTTTGATTTATTTTGTGCACATTTTAGACAAAAACACCTTTTGTTTATGTTTTATAATAGATTGGACCATATTTTAAAGTGTATTAAATGTGCTGTATGAGATTAGTAAAAAGTGTCTGTATTTTGTCAATAAACAGTGTTACTCTTGTTCATAGGTTGTCTGTGGAATTGAAGGTCAGTGCCATTCATTTGAATGGGAATGATCAGCAATAGCAGACACAGTCCTGGACCGGGGTGGGGGGATTCTTTCTTGCAACAAAAAAAGTATTTGATTTTAGGATAATTAGCAAGCACATCCTCTGCTTAAATAAATGCTCTATTATATATTAAGTATCCAGCATATTTTACACATAAATTGCACTAATGCATTTTGAGTTGATTTCAAGCTCTTAGTCACACATACGCTGGTTGTACATGTCAGCTGTCAGCCAAAGAGCTATTCCTCTCAACAACCCTTATAAACATGCATACTTGGCCCCTCTCTGTCTTGTGACATAGCTATTGACATGAGTCCCTTTGACTGAAAGTACTTTAGGATTCTCAGCTGGTGTAAAGAGCCCTTAAGTAGTATATCCATCTAGGTTTAACACATATAAGCATATATTTTTCCAGCTGTACAATCCCTTTCAGACTACGAAGAATATGTGCATGCAGTCATTTTGCAGTTAATTGTAGATTCACATATTAGCTAAAAGGCAGCACAGAGCTACTCCGAGGTCCACGACCCCTTTGGTGTAATAATTGTTGTGGGGTCCCAAGACATAGACTCCCACCAGTAACATCTTCTTACATGTCTCAGAGGCTAATTAGATGTTTAAAGAAGAACCTTGCCTTTAAAGCAGATGTCAAATTGTAGTTGTATTTATTTATTTATTTATTCTGGTATTGATTTATTTTGTTTTTATTGTACGACATTGAGAATTATTTTTACCTCACAGTGTTATATTTATTTATTTATTTTACTATTACTAAGGATCTCATTATTTCACAGTGAATGCATGTTTTGTGTGGTGTTAACCCTAGCATGCGTATTGGGGGCCTTTTAGGCCCCCATTGTCATGCGAGGTCGGCGTCGCGCTCCCTCTGCACGACATCGCCGGACCTCTCCGCCCCCCTAGAGACGAGCAATAGGGAATTGAAGTGCTGGTCTTGTCAGCCAGCACTTCATGAGTTAATTCTCTGTTTGGGTTTAGCCATGTGGTGCTGATCACACCACATGGCTACTTTACATATTGTTTGGACAGCTTGCTCCGCCTCAGGTCATGTGATGCTGGCCACATCACATGATCCTGGGCGGGCTATTTAAAGATGGCAACTGCCTCACTCAGATGCCTGTGATTAGTCTTCTGAGATCAGTGCTGTGTGTTGGACCTTGCTGTTGATTATTGGTATATTGGATTTTGGCTTCGGACTTAGACTACGCTTTTGTGATTCCCCTCGGTATTTGACGTGACCTCCTGTTCTTGACTTGGCTTGCTGACTATTCTGCTATTGTGTTTGTTCTGTCTGTGTTCGTCTTTCCCTGTTCCCTTCCCTTCCCTGTGCACGTACTCAGCATAGGGACTGTCTCCAAGTTACGGTTTTGCCGCCTAGGGCATCTACTGTAAGTAGGCAGGGAAAGAGGTGGGGTTCAGACAGGGCACACTATCCCTTGTTTCCCTGTCGTGACACCCATGCTTACTTTTTTGCTATTATCTGCAAAATTACTTAAAGGGAATCTGTCATCTCCGAAACACCCCCTGAACTAGAGTAAGTGGTGTATAGTGTAAGTGATGCTGAATAAGAATATGTAAGTTTTATCTTCATACTCGCTTCCATTCTGACGCTGTGCTCCCACAAACATACAGTAAAATGCACTCACTGGACTCCAGTGCTCACTCACATAATGGAGAGGACTCAAAGAAGAGTCCTCTCAATGTATTTTACTGCTGGTTTGTGGGAGCACAGCGTCAGAATGGAAGCGAGTATGAAGATAAAGCTTACATATTCGGATTCAGCACCACTTACACTATACAACGCTTACTCTAGTTCAGGGGGTGTTTCAGAGATGACAGGTTCCCTTTAAGTTAGAATTTTGAAACGCCAGGTAATCCTCAAGTATGTCATTGTTGGCAATATCCAGTTGTTCATATAATTTTTTTCATAGGCATTTCGGTGTAACAATGCTTTTTTGGTGAAAACCACATCTTTACAGATTGGGGACCTTTTAGGCCCCCATGTATTTTTATTATCTTCTCAGTAGTGTTTGTGTCTGGAGGACAGGTCTGAAGGACCTGAGATAAGATAAGATGTTGAGAGGAAGTTTCAGTTTCTCTGATTCTAAGAAGCCTGCAAAGGGTAAAGCTATTGAGCTACAGACATCCAGAGAATTGTACAACACCTAAAAGAAAGTATAAAAGGTAAGAGCTGCTGAGGGTGAGAGGAGGGAGGGGGCACTTTACACTTACAGTGTGTCACACACAAGAAAAGAGTGGACAACCCTGATTGTGTTCATTGTTTTTTCTTTTAGTTTGCTAACATCCAGTCAGCAATGTCTTCCTCCAAGCGTCTGACTGACCGAGAGATTGAAGCAATTGTGTTTCACAGTAATGATGAAAGTGAACTATCTTTATTTTATTATATTATATTTATATTATATTTATTTTATATTATATTTATTTTATTAACTATACTTTATTTAGCAGTTTTAAAATAAACTTGTAAAAGTTATATAAGTGTGTTATTCCATATGATTTGCATGGGGGCCTAAAAGGCCCCCAATACGTTAATATGAAGATTTCTAATGTCACGCATTCTAGGGTTAATGCTACTTTTATTGCTAAGGATTACTATTAGAGATGAGCGAGCATACTCGTCCGAGCTTGGTGCTCGTTCGAGTATTAGGGTACTCGTAAGTGCTCGCTGCTCGGAAGAGTATCTCGCCATGCTCGAGGAAATGGCAACTTCCGCATCGTGCATTTTTGGCGCCTATAAACTCAGCCAATCACAAGCCAGGAGACTCTGCAGTACACCCAGCATCACGTGGGGCCCTTACATGTAGATAGCAGGGGTTGGCTGGCCTGATCAGGTGACCCTGGAATATACTAATAAACAAATAAAATATACTGGAATATACTAGTGACTGCCCGCGGTGCTCGGCTCAGATGCTGTCTGGATGTCGTTAGGGATAGAGCTGCTGCGTTTCAGGGAGAGTGTTAGGGCCTGCATTTAGTTCTCTGTTAGGCAGGAATCACCCACAAAGAACCCAACAGCCCTTCTAAGGGCTACAAGAAATTTTGGCTGGCTGGCTGACACTAGTAGTGCAGCTATCGCCATATATAACCCCTTTTTTTTTATTGTTATATCTCAGTGATACAAATCCATTTCACACAGCAGCGTGGAACCATTCTGTGTGTCACAGTTCAGTCAACTCACTACAATCCGTATTTTCTGTCCAGGTGACACTTTCTGTACGTCACTTAATACAACCAGGTCTTTTGCTTCCACGTATATAGCTTGATCCCAAAAATCTCTGTGCAACATTTGTCTGGGTCGCAGTCAAAATAGCCGCCGTCAGCAGGGTGTCAGTTAGCTCTACGATAGTTTCTGCACGTCACGTTCCAAAAAAAACAATACTAAAAAAAAAATATATATATAAAAAATAGTTTTTTTGTTGTTTTATCTCAGTGATACAAATCCATTTCACACAGCTGCGTGGAACCATTCTATGTGTCACAGTTCAGTCCACTCACTACAATCTGTATTTTCTGTCCAGGTGACACTTTCTGTACGTCACTTAATACAGCCAGGTCTTTTGCTTCCACGTATATAGCTTGATCCCAAAAATCTCTGTGTGACATTTGTCTGGGTCGCAGTCAAAATAGCCACGGTCAGCAGGGTGTCAGTTAGCTCTACGATAGTTTCTGCACGTCACGTTCCAAAAAAAACAAAACTAAAATATATTTATATATATATAAAAAAAAATATATAAAAAAAATAGTTTTTTTGTTGTTTTAGCTCAGTGATACAAATCCATTTCACACAGCAGTGTGGAACCATTCTGTGTCTCACAGTTCAGTACACTCACTACAATCCGTATTTTCTGTCCAGGTGACACTTTCTGTACGTCACTTTATTCAACCAGACTGAACAAGTTTGTGGGTTTCAGTACAGCAGGCCCATTTATTTTTTATTTTTTATATAATACACTTATATACAGAAAATGTTGAACCCCAGGGCTAAGGGTCGAGGACGAGGGCGTGGGCGTGGGCATTCAATTACTGCAGGGGGCAGAGGCCGTGGTCCTGGGCAGGGTGAGACAGTACCTGCTGATGAGGGAGCAGGGGAACGCCGCAGAGCTACACTCCCTAGCTTCATGTCTCAACTTACAGGGAAACGTGGTAGAGGACTGTTGAAACCACAACAGTGCGAACAGCTGATGTCGTGGATTGCGGACAATGCGTCAAGTAATTTGTCCAACAGTCAGTCTTCCACGCAGTCCACCCACCTTACTCGAGGGAGCACTCCTCTGGCTCCTCCACCTCAACCTCCTTCCCCCAGTCTGCCCCCTCCCAGGAAAATTTGGAATGCGATCCGGCATACTCTCAGGAACTGTTTTCTGGACCCTTCCCAGAGTCACAAACCACTTCTCAGGTTGCTGCTGACCTCGTTCCCGATGCCCAAGTTTTCCAACTGTCGCAGTCTGTGGGTGATAATGATGATGATGACAATGTTGAGTTAGTGGAAGAAGTTTGTAAGAGGTGTCGGACGATGAGGAGACACGGTTGTCAGACAGTGGTGAAGTTGTTGTCAGGGCAGGAAGTCCGAGGGGGGAGCAGACTGAGGAATCAGAGGATGACGAGGTGACTGACCCAAGCTGGGTTGATAAGCCGAGTGAAGACAGTGCTTCTGAGGCGGAGGCGAGTGCTGCACCAGAACAGGTTGGAAGAGGCAGTGGTGTGGCCAGAGGGAGAAGCAGGGCCAGAGCTGGTGCATCAGCAGCAACTGTTTCACGTAGTGAAGCTCCCGTGGCGAGGCCTAGATGTTCGCAAGTCTGGAGGTTCTTTAAAGAAAGTGAGGATGACCGACGGACTGTGGTGTGCAACCTGTGCCACACAAGGATCAGCAGGGGTGCCACCACTAGTAGCCTAACCACCACCAGCATGCGCAGGCATATGAGTGCTAAACACCCCACTCAATGGAACCAAGGCCGTTCACCACCTCCTGCGGGTCACACCACTGCTCCTTCCCCTGTGTCACTCGCTGCCTCTGCTAGTCAACCCCCTGCCAAGGACACCGGCACGAGCGCCTCCCGCTGGAAAACCACACCTTCGCCTCCACGATCCTCCACAGTGTCCACCAATGTGTCCCAGCGCAGCGTTCAGCTGTCTTTACAGCAGACACTGGAGCGCAAGAGGAAATACAGTTCCACCCACCCACATGCCCAAGCCCTCAACGTCCACATCTCCAAATTGCTGAGCCTGGAGATGCTGCCCTATAGGCTGGTAGAGACCGAGGCCTTTCGAAATCTCATGGCGGTGGCTACCCCTCGGTATTCGGTCCCCAGCCGCCACTATTTTTCCCGATGTGCCGTCCCAGCCCTACACCAGCACGTGTCAGAGAACATCATCCGTGCCCTGACCAACGCTGTTTCTGAGAAGGTCCACCTAACCACGGACACGTGGACAAGTGCTGCCGGGCAGGGACACTATATCTCACTGACGGCACATTGGGTTAACTTGGTGGAGGCTGGGACCGAGACTGACCCTGGGGCAGCTCATGTACTGCCCACACCGAGGATTGCGGGGCCTACCTCGGTCACGGTCTCTCAGACGTACTATGCCTCCTCCTCCGACCCCTCCTCCTCCTCCGAATTACCATCCGTGGGCACGGCGCCTTCAGTCGGTAGCTCTAGGCGCAGCAGCAGTGCCGTGGGTAAGCGCTAGCAGGCGGTGCTCAAACTGCTGAGCTTAGGTGACAAAAGGCATACCGCCCAAGAGCTGTTACAGGGCATCATGGCGCAGACCGATGTGTGGCTGGTACCGCTGAACCTCAAGCCAGGCATGGTTGTGTGTGACAACAGGCGTAACCTGGTGGCGGCTCTGCAACTCGGCAGACTGACACATGTGCCATGCCTGGCCCACGAGTTCAATCTAATAGTTCAGCGGTTCCTCAAGACATACCCCAATCTGTCTGATTTGCTCACCAAGGTGCGCCGCATCTGTGCGCATTTCCGCAAGTCGACCAAAGATGCTGCCACTCTCAGGGCAGCGCAGCGCCGCCTACAACTGCCCGCTCACCGACTGTTGTGCGACGTGCCCATGAGATGGAATTCGACATTAAACATGTTATCCAGAGTTTACCAGCAGCGCAGAGCGATTGTAGACTGCCAGATGTCAACTTCCACCAGAACTGGTAGTCAGGTCAGTCAGATTCCTCAAGTCTACAATGAGGAGTGGACGTGGATGTCTGATATCTGCCAGGTGTTGAGCAACTTTGAGGAGTCAACACAGATGGTCAGCGGCGATGCCGCCATTATCAGCCTCACCATCCCGCTGCTTTGCCTGTTGAAAAACTCACTGCTCAGCATCACAGTGGAGGAATATACGTCGCTTGATAGCCAGAGCACCCTCCGGTCTGTTTCTCAGCGCGTATCGGAAGAGGGGGATGAGGATGAGGAGGAAGAGGAGGAGAATGTCGGCGAGACAGTAGAGGGTACCAGTGCTCAGTCCTTAACTCTTGAGCATGTATGGGCTGAAGAGGAGGACTTGGAGGAGGTGGAGGAAATGGAGAGTCAGGCCAGTGAGGAGAGGGAATTCTTACGTGTTGGGACTCTGGTGCACATTGCAGACTTCATGTTAGGCTGCCTATCCCGTGACCCTCGCGTTAGAAGCATTTTTTCAAACACCGATTACTAAGTGTTCACTCTCCTGGACACACGGTACAAGCAGAACCTTTCCACTCTCATCCCTGCAGAGGAAAGGAGTATGAGAGTGAATAGATATCCCTGGTGCACAAGCTGAAACAATCCTTCCCATCTGACGCCGCTAGCGGCAGAGGGCGTGGTTCTGTGGGCCAAGTAGCGGGGGAGAGGAGCCGATCAGGCAGCTTGTCCAGCACTGGCAGGGGAACGCTCTCCAAGGCCTTTGCCAGTTTTATGTCACCCCAGCAAGACACTGTCACCTGTCCCCAGTCTAGGCAGAGTAGGGGGGAGCTGTACAGAAAGATGGTGAGGGAGTACCTAGCTGACCATACCAACGTCCGTAGTGATCACTCTGCTCCATACAACTACTGGGTTTCAAAGCTGGACACGTGGCCTGAACTGGCGCTGTACGCCTTGGAGGTGCTGGCCTGCCCTGCCGCTAGCGTGCTGTCAGAGCGGGTATTCAGTGCAGCCGGTGGCGTCATCACCGATAAGCGTACACGCCTGTCAACTGACAGCGCTGACAGGCTGACGCTTATTAAAATGAACAAAGGCTGGATTTCACCGGAATTCAAATCTCCTCCGGGGGAAAGCAGCTAAAGATTAACATTACTTATGTATCCGATTCCTCTTCTCTACTCCTCCTACTCCTCCTCCTCCTCCATGTCGTCTTTGCCTAACGCTGACCAAAAAAACGCCATTTTTTAGAGGTCCAACTGGCACTCTTTTACCACAATTTTTCAGGAGGGCCCCCTACAGGCCCTCTCTTCAAACAATTTTTCCAGAGGTCCACCTACAGGCCCTCTCTCCAAACAATTTTTCCGGAGGTCCACCTACAGGCCCTCTCTCCAAACAATTTAAGTCTTTTTCCTATCTTTCTCTCTCTCCAAACTATTTTTCCGGATAGCTGCCATATACGGTAATAAACTGAGAAGAATACAGAGAACACATGCCACACTTGATCAAGCTCATAATTTACGACTGTACCGGTTGATGCTAAATTTTTAAGTTGGGGTCCTGCGTCGTCATTCACTGAATTTCACTGATCTCCTCAACGTCTCCTCAAAGAACCGAAAGACCATTGGGGAGAGTGTGGCACAGCTCGCCATCAAAGTGACGAACCCCAACGCCAGACTGTGCAGCGAAGAGAACGAATAAATATCTCTTTGTTTATTTGTGCGAAATAAAAGTTAAATAAACACACACACAAAAAAAATGATCTATTCCTGTGCCTGATCCACCCAAGTTGAATCTGTCCCATTATGAGAAAGTCCCCCCAAGGAGTCCCCACTGTAACTTGCTTCCCATACAGCTACCTCACCCCCCGACACCTGTGTCTCGCCATTGTCCACCACCTCCTCAGACAACACTGGTAAATCCCCACTGTCAGCACACGGAGACTGCAAAAGGTCTTGCGAATTGGGGCAGAGAATGTTCTGGGGTAGCACATCAGGGAAGGGGTGACTATGGGGTTCCAGGGAGTATGTGACCACATGCAATCTCCATCCAAAAAGTCATACTGAGGCTCACCACCATGCTTTACACTGCAATCTTATTACTGAGGCTCACCTCCATGCTTTACACTGCAATCTTATTGAAAGACAGACAATCAGGGGTTCACCGCCAGGTTGTCAGGCAGCATTTTTAAGTGGGTCACCATTACCGTGTCCCTGAAAATTGTCGGTGATGGACCTTCGTTGCACCTAGTTGGGTGCTTTCCTAACATGTGATGGGCATGTGCCTCGCCTTTCTTGGTCTGGGTGAGCACAATTGCCATGAGGGTAACCACCAGGCTGTTGCCTGAGAATTTGGGGTAATGGTGGGATTAGGCAGCCTCAGAGGCATCCATGCATGCTGCCCCTGCTGTTTCCTGTCCATTTCCGTGGTGTTTCCATCATTTTCTGAAGTTTCCAGGTTTTCACCCAGCCTTCCATAGGCAGAGCCTTGGTCCCCTGCAAAAAATGCTCGAGTCTCCCATTGACTTCAATGGGGTTCGTTATTCGAAACGAGCACCCGAGCATCGGGAAAAGTTCGACTCGAATAACGAGCAACCGAGCATTTTAGTGCTCGCTCATCTCTAATTACTATTTATTTTTGGAATATGATATTAATATTCTTTTTATTCTACAGTGTGAAATGAATTCATTTTGTGCAACAAAATATGCTGAAAACAAAGGGAAATTGAGTTTGTAATTACTAGTGATTAATTTCATTGCATTAATGCTTTTTGAGTGTTCACTGTTTTTGTTTCTCAAAACGCAGGACTAGATCCAGAAGTAAAAAAGAAGTATAATAGAAGATTTGATGCCTCTCTTTCCTGTTTGTGGAAATTACTGTCATTACTGACTAATGCCTCATTCACACATCAGTGATTAACGGACGTGTTCTGTATATGTTTTAGTATGGTCCATGGGTCAGTGGTTTGAGCACGGAAGCATGCTTTGTTTAGATCCATCATTCTCATTATAGTCTCTGGGTCAGTGAAAAATACAGAAGCCACACAGATGTCCTCCGTGTTTCATCCGTGTTTCTCAGAGCATTAGGAGCATATGCTATGAAAATGAATTTTCAGCTGTACGATTTCTGTTAAAAACACTGTTGACACACAGACAGCAAAAAATGTATATGTGGACCAAATGTAACACACCAGTGTGGTGTTACCACTCCTACTCCCCGCTACTATCTTTAATGTCTGCTAAAATAATGTAATTATATGCATTTTATTCCAGGACCTATAAAAATGTGTATACCTAACAATGTTATGCAACTATTTTACTATGTAATGTGCCTGGTGTACCAGCAGGTAGCAGCAACAAAGGCAGGGCTACTGTACAGTTTCTCAGAATGGACCTTTCCATGCCATTCTAACCCCCACTGGAGAGAAGTGGACTGTTCCCACTTCCTGCAGGAAGGGTAGAGATCCAGTTAGAGCTAGTCTAGAGTACCCCCTGCTAGGGGAAAGGGTGTGCAGGGCATGTCTCTGCTGGACGTGCACATGCCAGCCAGAGCGCCTTTAGCTCTGCTGGCCAGCGAGGCAGAACTGGAGGCCTCAGCAGCCAGGAGGTATTTCCCTGGCCCAAGATAAGTCCGACCAAGGAGAAAAGTGCAGTCTTTGCAGCCATTGGAAGAAATCTAAGTTTACAAAAAGTTTGTCAGTGCAGGAGTGATCTACAGAGATAGAGCAGAAGGGTTTGCCTGCCAAGTTTATATGCTAAAGCCTGCTGGAGCCAAGACAAGGCCACAAGATTGTTATTTGGATTCAAGTCTGCCTAAGTAAAGCTGCGTTGGATTTCACCTTAAGGTCTGGACTCATTTATTCCTACATCCCTCAATTATTCCCCCTATTTATTGCTTCAGAGCCAAAGCCTGGGGCCTAGCCTTATCCAGGTAGGAGCACCATGACACACCACCATAATAGAGACATTTAGGTCGCAAATATACCACTCGGCATTCCTACACCTTAGCGGGCCCTAGAGGCAGGCCGTCCGTCGTACAAACACGGATCCTTCACGGACCTCTTCACAAATGCATCACTGACCATCTTATCACGGATTTCATCATGGACGTGATGCATAATGAAGGCATGAATTGACACTATCAGTCTAGGGCATCTGTCAGCAGATTTGTACCTATGAAACTGGCTGACCTGGTACATTTGCGCTCGACAGCTGATGGCAATCATGTTGGTTCCATGTTCATATGTATGTTCATATGTGCCTGCATAGCTGATAAAAATTATGTAATATATGCAAATGAGCCTCTTGGAACAAGTTGGGTGCATCGTTAGAGACTTTGTCTAACTATATTCCACCTGATGGTTGACTTACCCAGACTAAATTTTGTATCAACATTTTGATTTTGGTGCTAGTTGAAACATTTTATACCATACTCATTTTCATATAAGCCACACCCCTTGCCTGGCAGGGCACAAAAAGTACATAAGGCCTCAGTTTTTTTTGGCACAAACTGAGCCAGAAATCAGGCATATTTAGTTTAGGAATTCTTCCCAAATGTACTTAGTTCTGTCCTAGTTCTGTAGCAGCTTAACACATCAAGATGAACATGACTATCTAGTTCCTTCAGTTTACTTGCATACATACTGTACATAGGACTCTGATGTTACATAGTTCGTATGGTTGAAAAAATACATAAGTCCATCAAATTCAAGCAAAGGATAGGTGGGAATGTGAATTATGGAAGGGGAGTGAGAACCAATCTACACAGTGAGTCTACACATTTATATCATTATAGCATTAATATTATTTAGTTCTAGGAAATCATCTAAGCCTTTTTTCAAACCATCCACTGTTCCTGCAGTGACCACCTCCTGAGGTAGACTGTTCCACAGATTCACAGTTCTAATAGTAAAGAAGACTTGTCGCCTCTAGAGAACTTTTTGTTCTCTAGGCGGAGGTAGTGCAAATTTGTCTTTTGAGGTAAAGTTAATCATGCCGCCCCTCTTCTCAAGACTAAATACATTTAATTATTTTAATCTGTCCTCAAATCTAAGAACCTCCATGCCCCTTATCAATTTATTTGCTCCTTATTGTACTTTTTCCAGCTCCAGGACATCCTTTTCATGAACTGGCACCAGAACTGAAGATGAGGCTGCACTAAAGCTTTGTAAAGTGGTAATATTACACCCCTTGTTTAATACTTAATATTCTGTCTGCCGTAGATATAGCTGATTGACATTGTAGGCTATTATTTAGTCCATCATATACAAGTACATTCAAATCCTTTTCTACAAGCGACTCTTCCAGTATTATTCTATGATGCACCTAGATTATTACTACCCAGATGCATAACTTTACATTCATCATCATTGAACCTCATTTGCCAAGTTGATGCCCAAACACTTAGATTGTCCATCTCAGCCTGTAGTTTATGGACATCTTCCATAGACTGAACAGTACTACATAGCTTAGCATCATCTGCAAAATGGAAACTGTGCTTTTCTCTATATCATTTACCCCAAGCACTGAACCTTGGGGTACAGGACACAGGCATACCAAATGTTTAGAAGGGTTTGCCATCTACCGCCCAACCCGGGTTTCACTTTCTCTTCATGTCTTTTTGATCTTGTGAGTATAATAAAAACTGATTCTGAAATATCTACTACGGTACTTTCCTACCCTTTACTCCTTTGATTTGACCATCTATAGGAGAGACGAATTAGTGTGCTGTGTTGAGTGCTATGGAATCAGTGATTGGTGCATTTTGAATAGTTACATATGTCTAAGTGGTCGGATTGGCACCTGTTGGAGAGCAGCGAGGTTTTAAATTTTGAATATTGAAACTTGGTTTGAACAGGACCCACCACACCAGTAACCTGCAGTGCTCAAAGTAGGAGTGACAATTTGGAATTTGCTGTTTCTATTAACCTTATATGAATCATTAGTCCAGTCAGAAAATTGAGTATTATGTACAGTCTGGGTCCAGGGGGAGGGCAATCAAAGTAATAAATGGAAATGCTGGGTTGTAGGGTCCAGATAGATTAAATAGTGAAAAAATGGTTATTTTCCAAAGAAAAAGGACCATTTAGGGGTGACCTACTCCCTATGTATAAACATATCAAAGGTCAATATAGAGATGTGTCTGATGACTTATTTATATCCAGGAGTGTAACTACAAGAAGGAGGCATCTAATATGTTTAGAAAAATGACTTCTATGTCATCATAAAAAGGGTCTCTTTAAGATGGAACTCTTTGGTACAAAATGTCTTTTTGGTTAATATGTTGAAGTTCAGGAGGGGTCTGGAAGCCTCTCTCAACAGATATAATATTATAGGTTATATGGTCAAACTGGACCTATATCTTTATTACCTTACTATGTCTTATATTACTTGGATCCCACACTAAAATAAGCCCCGGAAGGAATAATTCGTTTTTAGTTTATCTTTATAACTGTTTACAATATTATTATACAAATTCTAAACTTCAAAATAAAAGTTATGTAAAAATTTATTTTCAACAAAGCCATTTAAAACCCACTTACATTTCTTTCAATTTCCTTGACACGCACACATACTGCTTTGCTTTTCAAGGACTTTTTGATAATAACCAATAACAATATAAGTAAAGAAATATTCCGTCTCAACTATGGATACTGTCGAGATTACTGGTAGAAATGGGTTATATTTTAATACATGAATAATAATTTTACCCAGAAAATATGAAATATCACAACAGCCAATTTAAATATTGTACATCAATTCATGAGAATAAATTCACAATTTAAACCTAGCAAAGCCTCTGTGTTATTAATACTAGCATTTAAAGGCAAAGACTATTATTACATTTCATAGCCATAACTCTCCCTGTGAATTTAGAGAGCACATCAATAATATTAGATAATAGTCTATTAATTAAGAACTGTAAAGAAGTTCAGTTGGAGCCCTACTTGTTTTTAACTGAGCTTAAGGGTTATGGTCATACATTTCTTTGGAATGATCTGAACCCATGGAGGAACAGAAGAAAGTTCTATGATCCTCTTCCTGCTCTGCAGGCTGCCTGCTTGGCCTCCTCCATCCTCACCTCATCTCCTCCACAAATTCTGAAGTGAGAGCTGTACATTATATGCAGGTCTCACTTCAACCTCAGCTCTCATTCAGGGTAGACTGCTAGCAAAATTATTGGCTTTAATACAAGAACAAAACTAAGTTCAGACTGATGAGTTTTGGTAAGGGTTTAAAGAGGTTCTGTCACCACTTTGCAACCTATGTATTTATATACATAGGCATGTAGGTGTTGTAATCCTCTCCCCAGAGATACCTTCAAATTGCAGAGCCAAGCAGTGATTCTTCCAGAAAAATAACTTTTATAAATATGTAAATGAGGCTTCGGAGCATCGGGAGGCGTGCTCTTTCAGTCTGAGCACTGCTTCATCAACGCTCCAAAACCCGTCCTGCAGCCTTTATCCCCACTCCTCCTGTCTCTGATGGACAGCGCTAGACCCTTCGGTCTAGCGCTGAAATCTCGCGCCGGCGCATGCGTTGTACGCTTGCAGTGCCGAACACTGCAGGCGCGTTCAATGTATTGCATACGCGCCGTCACTTCTCTGAACCCGGAAGTGACGGCGCGTTCGGAAGCTCAGCTGAGCGGAGCGTACGCAATAAATTGAACGCGTACACAATACATTGAACGTGCGTCCGAGAGATGGGAGGAGAGGGGGGGGTGGATTGTGACATGCTGTTCAAAAGGAGGGATACATTGAGGGGAAAAGGAAGTTTGTGACATGCAGTTTGTAATGCATTCCACATTACAAGATATACAATGATGTCCAGTCCACCCTTACCTTAATTCTAATTTGGTTAAGCACTCCAATTTCTGATTAACCCTTTGCTACATGTACAGCAGATGTCGGGTCTTTAAAGGCAGCGCCCACTCAGAGAAAGATCAGAGAAAGTGCCATACCTTAGTTACAAGGTGCCTGCTGTTTCAGGGCTAACGTCTGTGATCGGTGGTAGCTCGCACTTTCAGGGTAAATATTTATCCCATAAAGTGAATAGCGCAACAGCGTAATGGGAAAAAAAAACAAAATGGCAGATTCACCATTTTTTCACTACTTCCTCTTTCTAAAAAATTTTTTGTAAAAAGTGATCAAAAAGTCATACACACCCTAAAATGGTATCAATAAAAACTCCACAAAGTTCCCCCCACAAAAAATGAGCTCCATATAATTATAAAAAACAGTTATAAGGGTCAGGATATGGCGATAAAAAGAAAAAAATATATTTTTTCCAAAGTTTTTATTTTTTTCATTATTAAAACATAAGAAAAATGATATAAATATGGTATTGTTGTAATCATACTGACTCAGAGAATGAAGGGAACTGGTGAGTTATAGTATATAGCATGGTGAATGCTGTAAAAATAACAGCCACAAAACAGTGGCATAAATGCATTTTTTCCCAATTTCACCAGATTTGGATTTTTTTCCAGCTTCCCACTACATCATATGCAATAGTAAGTGGTACCATTAGAAAGTGCAACTTGTCCCTCAAAAAACAAGTCATAAGAAGAATAGATGACCGCAGCACTCTCTGTCTTCAGCAGAATAAGGATTTATTCACCAACAATGCAACGTTTCGACTACACAGAGTCTTTATCAAGCCTGATAAAGACTTTGTGTAGTCAAAACATTGTATCATTGGTGAATAAATCCTTATTCTGCTGACGACAGAGAGTGCTGTGGTCATCTATTCTTATTACGTGTATCTGGGGCCTGACAGGCTTGGGCCTAACACCATTGGAATCCAAATTTGGAGTGAGTAGTGCTGTCTCCCCTTTTTACTCAAAAAACAAGTCCTCATATGACTATGTGAAGGAAAAATAAAAAGTTTATGACTCTGGGAAAACAGGGAGTTAAAAATGAAAATTCAAAATTGGAAAATCGCCATGTCAGAAAGAGGTTAAACCAATTCAATATAATATTGTAACAATGCTAGCAAAACCTTTGGTAGGCTGCAATTTACAATACAACCTCTGAATGGCCCAACATAGTCACATATAGGATATATATCTTGTGACATAACATCACAAAATCAAATTGTTTTGCAAAGCTGTTTATCTTGTAACACAAATGTCAGAATATGCCTAGCCAAGAGTAAAAGTTAAGAAGTAAATATATGGAAAGAAAAAGTGGTGTGTGACATGCAGTTTGGAATGTACTCGAGACTGGTAGAGATAGTGTTCACAGAGGTTTGTTACAATGTAATTTTTTGTGGTTCGTATCTGCACACAGAATCTTGCATGTTTTTTGTGACATATGTCATTTTTGGGACATATTTTCCACAGTTAATCTGAATTGGCTAGTGGCTCACCACCTAGAAAGAGATAGAGTTGAGGTGCTCTACTTTGCGGTTCACCCATATGCCGTAAATGTCAAGGAGAATTAGTTAAAGAAAGTGAGTAGGCACACTCTCAGTTGGGGTTATACTGTATGTGCACTATAATGGGACACAATGAAATGATGTATCTGCTTCCTTTTAGTTTCACAGTGGTGTCCCTTTATTGTGGAGCTACACCCAGAACGATACTAATGGACATAACTGAAGCGGCTTGCTAAATCATCCGAAATAGCGCGCCCCATTCAAACAGCGCGAGCGACCACGTGGGACGCCACGTGGAACGCCGAGAAAAGAACTAAATAACTACATGAACAGACAGACCATATAAGACCGCACATCTAAAAGAATATATATCTTTATTAGAAAACTTTACTTACACATGATAAAAATTGTATACAAAGTTAAAAAGAGACACTAAAGGGCCGAGCTAAAATAAGCTCTCCCTAACCTCAGATAGCACAAATAAATATGTCAAGCCGCACTAACAATAGTATGCCAAGGTTCAATAAATAAATATAACTCTATAACATGATCGTCAAAATGTGACATCAGAAAAAGGCAAGGAAAAAATACATCAGCAAATATATACTCATCTTGGCAAGTGTGCGACCGGCTATCATAAGGACATGGTTCCCACGCGTATCGCTGATCTGGTCAGCTTCCTCAGGGATAAGAATAAACACTGTGCAAGTATCAGTATATATAAGTGTTCAAATTATCTAAATCATCTAATTATCTAAATCATCTGTACCTGTGGAGATAACAAAACCCAGTGTGAAAACATCCCAAGCATGTAGCGTTCGTCCATGGCCAGTGCGCATGTCCCTACCACGTCATGACCCAAAGGGTCACCTCGGGTCATCTGAAATACGATATGTATAGGGAAATGTGCCAACAAGAGTTAAACAACATAATGGCGGAGGACATTGATCGACAGAGGTCCCCATAAATGTTGGCAGATAAAAATAATGAACAATAATAAATAAACTATAATGTGTGCATAAATCTCCCGTGTGTGGCGTAGTTACGTCACCAAGTCACACATATTGTACAGTGAACGTGCACAATCAAGCCGGGGACTACATGTGCGCTACAAGTAACATATACTGTGTACGCCAAAATCAAAAACATGACCAGCAAATCAGACATACCAAACTCATATAAAGACAAGTGTGCACAGCACCACATAAAGGAATAAACCTCCCAACCCCAATGCATCACAGTGGCGCAATATTATACATATCAAAACAGTGAGAAAAGTGCCATATAGTCAAATTCTATCCTGTGTTACAATAAATAGTACATTTTTTATTTTTTATTATCTATTAGAATTTATTATTTATTATATATTATTTATACTATTATTTTTATTTTTATAATTATTATTATTTGTATTTATTTTTTATTTTATTATTAATTTTATTTTTATTTTATTTTTATTTTATTATTATTTTTATTTTAATGTTAATTCACCCTATTTATCTCCTTAAATAAACTTATTATACATCCCAGTGAAAAAAAAAAAAAAAAAAAAAAAAAAACACAAATAACAATAATATTACTGCTACATAAATTCGTAGTGACACTGTGAGGCATTGGGGGAAAATGGCGGTGTGCACACCATACATCAAATGAAATCCTAAAACAATAATAACGGACAGGAAATTAAATACAGGCATACAGTTAGTAAACAAGCGCAAGAAAAATAGTTCCAAGGCCACCAGATCTTGTTGGTGCAATATGATTGGGCACATCACGTTACACAGCTTCATTCTTCTTTATATTCTCTTTCCATCCCCTTCTTTAACACACTCCGTCATCATTTTATCTCTATTCCTTTCTGGTCCCTTAGGTATAAAATACGCAATAAGACCTGTAGAAAAGTGCTAATAATCAAACCATACTTCTGAAAGGGGCAAACGAAAGAGGAATCCAAGTGATATCCCAGAAACACCTGAAAAACTAAGCAAAAAAGTGAGTCAGAGCAAGAAAAAAAAAAAAAAATTTCTCTTTTTTTTCCTTTTCCCTTCTCCCCTCCCTTTCCCTTCTACCCTTCCCTTCTCTTTTCCTTTTTGTAAGTAAAAAAATTTATTTTATTTTTTTTTTTTTTTGTGTGGTGCAAACAACAAAACAGTGAAAGCATATTCAACTATAAAACCCAGTAAAAGTTAATTCTTCATTTAATCCCCTAGGCGTAAGTGAGTCCAGAGAATATATCCATCTGGACTCAGATTTTAACAATCGTGAAGTAACCTGTGCTCCCCTAATATTCGTGTAAACCTTTTCAAGCCCTATTATTTTGATTCCTCTACAATTACCTCCATGATGGTCAAGAAAATGGCTGGCCACTGAAGTTAATGGTTTTTCTTTTTTCATTCTATCTCTCCGTGCAAGTCCAATATTTGAGAGATGTTGTTGCACCCTTCTCCGTAGTTCCTGTGAGGTCTGCCCCACGTAGATTTTGTTACATGGACAAAATAAAGCATAGACTACATTTTGAGTCCGGCAATTGACGTAATCTCGTAGGCGAATGATCGATCCATCAGCCGGATTCGTGAAACTTCTAGAGCCCAACATATATTGACAAATATTGCAGTTGCCACAAGCAAATGATCCTTTTAATTTGACCCCAGTACCAACATTTTTGGAGGGACGTTGAAAATGACTCCTGACCAGTTTGTCCCTCAGGTTAGGGGCCCGCCGTGCCACAATACGCGGTCTCTCATCCACATACTGTGTTAGTCTTCTATCCGTTGCCAAGAGGTACCAATGGGTATTCAAAATCCTGTACAAATCCTTCCATTGGTTATTGAAGCGACTTATCAGACATACCCCTTTGTTCTGGACCCTAGTTTTAGGTTTCATCAAGGCCTTTCGGTCTGCTCCATTGGCCTCACTGTAAGCTTTGGATATAATATGTTTCGGGTAACCCCTCTGTCGAAAACGTGTTGTCAAGTCGATTGATTCTTTCTTAAAGTCTCCTGGGGCAGCACAATTGCGACGCAGTCTCAAGAACTGGCCCTTAGGTATTCCATTCTTCAAATGCCTAGGGTGAAAACTTGTATAATGTAACAGGCTATTTGTAGCTGTGCTCTTTCTGTACAGAGAAGTAGTCAGGCCTCCATCCCTCTTCAGTATTTTCAAATCCAAAAAGTCCACTTCCATATGAGAAATATTGTGTGTAAGATGGATGTTGAAGGCATTAGTGTTTAATAAAGTGATAAATTCCAAACACCCCTCACTTGAGCCCTGCCAAAGAAAAAAGATATCATCAATAAAACGGAACCAGCCCACCACACACTCCCGGAACTTAGCCAATGGGAATACGTGCACCTCCTCCCACCACCCTAGAAATAGGTTGGCATAGGAGGGGGCACAACGGGCCCCCATGGCGGTCCCGGACACCTGTCTGTAAAAAATACGGTCAAAGACAAAATAATTATGGTGTAGAATAAAGTCCAAAAGACCTACCAGGAATGTGTGGTGAGCCGGATCCCCCATCTCTGATTTGGCAAGAAAATATTTCACAGCATAGATGCCATCCTTGTGTGAGATGTTAGAATACAATGCCTCCACATCACAAGTTACCAGAAATAGATCATCCGATACATCAAAATCCTCCAATTTTTCAATGAGGTGCATGGAGTCCCTTACATAGGAATCCAAACCCAGGACCAACGGTTGTATATAAAAATCAACATACACACAGGCTTGTTCACAGAGGCTCCCAATCCCCGCCACAATGGGGCGTCCGGGGGGATTTGCCAGGTCCTTGTGCACCTTGGGCAACATATAAAAGGTGGGAATTATTGGATGTTGAACCCTCAAAAAGTGTAACTCCTTTTTGTTAATGATCTTCATTGTAAATGCTGTATCCAATAAGTTATCCAATTTTCTCTTGAAAACACTTGTCGGATCTGATGGTAATGGAGTATAAAACATCATATTATTCAGTTGTCTTCTAGCTTCATCCAAATATTTATCCATATCCCAAAGTACCACATTACCTCCCTTATCTGCTTCCTTGATCTCAAAAAGTGGATTAGAGCGTAGATTTCGTATGGTAATCACCTCTTGCTGCGTCATATTTTTGCCTTGAATTTTATTTGGTCGCAATTTGCGAATCTCTTGCACAACTGCTTGAAAGAAAAAATTAATGTTAGGAAATAGACTGAGTGATGGCGTAATAACAGAAGGGCGTCGCATTGTAAAATCTCTCCTACCCGACTGTGACTCATTTTCTCGTAGAAGATCCATAAGATCCAAAAAGACCCCCCGTTCATCTTCAGCCAATTGCTGTATCAAAGAGGGCTGATCGTATAATAGTTTAAAACACAGCTGTCTGCAAAACAAATAAACATCCTTAACAAATTCAAACTTGTCCAATCGGATCATTGGTGAAAAAGATAGCCCCTTTTCCAGAACTGATTTTTCAAGTACTGTCAGTTGATGTACAGACAGGTTAATCACCTTTAGGGCATCAGGCATGTCCCTCAATGTTGCGGACGCTTCTTGTGGGACAATGGGTACAGATTGTCCTTGCGATGAAACGGTCTTCTTTTTCTTGGATTTACGTAATCCCCTCCTAGTCCTGCGTCGTCGCTGATATCGGATAAAAAATCCCCCTCACTGGTACTATTGTCAGAGGTAACTGGTACATTCTTTGCCAATGCATTTTTTGGTGTCACATTATCATCTCTGACCCGTCTATTCCCTCGCATATTACCTGCATGTTTCCATCTGTACGCCTGTTTTCTCTCAAAATCAGATTTATCACGTTGAAATTTGGATTTCTTGCCTAACAGGATATCCTTATCATATTTTTCCAGGACTTCTTTAAGATGCAAATAAAATGCCGCAACCTTTTCTTTATCAAATAACGTCAATCTATTCTCCATTTCTAACAGTTTTTGCTTAGTATCCCGTAATAATTCCCTGTCATGATCAATTAACATGCTCATCATGATCTTTGAGCACTGCAAAAGTCCCTGTTCCCATGTCATTTTAAATTCTGGAGTGACTTCCCAAGCTGGGAACTTCTGGACCCGCAAACCTCTGGGAGCTATGGAGCATCTCATATATTCCTCCAAACTTCTAATGTTCCACCAAACCCTTGTAACCAACTTATGTGATTCCGTAATGTTCGTAGTTAATAATCTAAAGTCATCGGACTCAACCGGTCCCACTGCCTCATTAAACACCGAACTCAATTGAGAGTTCCATGTGGCCTCTCTCTCCTCAATACTAAACGCCATGTTCCAAAGTTCCCACAAACAACAGTTCGGGATGTAGATGAGATCGTGATCAACCACAAACAGTATATATATAATGGGTGCCACAACCCAGAAAGTGCGGAAATGAACCACACCACACAAGCAAACAAACAATGGATGAATGGGGGCACACCTAAGTATGAAAAAATGATAGAGTGCCGGTCAAAGCCTGAAACAAAGCACCAAATAACTACATGAACAGACAGACCATATAAGACCGCACATCTAAAAGAATATATATCTTTATTAGAAAACTTTACTTACACATGATAAAAATTGTATACAAAGTTAAAAAGAGACACTAAAGGGCCGAGCTAAAATAAGCTCTCCCTAACCTCAGATAGCACAAATAAATATGTCAAGCCGCACTAACAATAGTATGCCAAGGTTCAATAAATAAATAAAACCCTGTAACATGATCGTCAAAATGTGACATCAGAAAAAGGCAAGAAAAAATACATCAGCAAATATATACTCATCTTGGCAAGTGTGCGACCAATGCCTCACAGTGTCACTACGAATTTATGTAGCAGTAATATTATTGTCATTTGTGTTTTGTTTTTTGTTTTTTTGTTTTTTTCACTGGGATGTATAATAAGTTTATTTAAGGAGATAAATAGGGTGAATTAACATTAAAATAAAAATAATAATAAAATAAAAATAAAATAAAAATAAAATTAATAATAAAAAATAAATACAAATAATAATAATTATAAAAATAAAAATAAAAATAATAGTATAAATAATATATAATAAATAATAAATTCTAATAGATAATAAAAAATAAAAAATAAAAAATAAAAAATGTACTATTCATTGTAACACAGGATAGAATTTGACTATATGGCACTTTTCTCACTCTTTTGATATGTATAATATTGCGCCACTGTGATGCATTGGGGTTGGGAGGTTTATTCCTTTATGTGGTGCTGTGCACACTTGTCTTTATATGAGTTTGGTATGTCTGATTTGCTGGTCATGTTTTTGATTTTGGCGTACACAGTATATGTTACTTGTAGCGCACATGTAGTCCCCGGCTTGATTGTGCACGTTCACTGTACAATATGTGTGACTTGGTGACGTAACTACGCCACACACGGGAGATTTATGCACACATTATAGTTTATTTATTATTGTTCATTATTTTTATCTGCCAACATTTATGGGGACCTCTGTCGATCAATGTCCTCCGCCATTATGTTGTTTAACTCTTGTTGGCACATTTCCCTATACATATCGTATTTCAGATGACCCGAGGTGACCCTTTGGGTCATGACGTGGTAGGGACATGCGCACTGGCCATGGACGAACGCTACATGCTTGGGATGTTTTCACACTGGGTTTTGTTATCTCCACAGGTACAGATGATTTAGATAATTAGATGATTTAGATAATTTGAACACTTATATATACTGATACTTGCACAGTGTTTATTCTTATCCCTGAGGAAGCTGACCAGATCAGCGATACGCGTGGGAACCATGTCCTTATGATAGCCGGTCGCACACTTGCCAAGATGAGTATATATTTGCTGATGTATTTTTTCCTTGCCTTTTTCTGATGTCACATTTTGACGATCATGTTATAGGGTTATATTTATTTATTGAACCTTGGCATACTATTGTTAGTGCGGCTTGACATATTTATTTGTGCTATCTGAGGTTAGGGAGAGCTTATTTTAGCTCGGCCCTTTAGTGTCTCTTTTTAACTTTGTATACAATTTTTATCATGTGTAAGTAAAGTTTTCTAATAAAGATATATATTCTTTTAGATGTGCGGTCTTATATGGTCTGTCTGTTCATGTAGTTATTTGGTGCTTTGTTTCAGGCTTTGACCGGCACTCTATCATTTTTTCATACTTAGGTGTGCCCCCATTTATCCATTGTTTGAACGCCGAGAAAAGGGCGCGCTCTGCAGCCGCGCGCAGCCAGGAACAGCGCCACTCACCAGTCGAGCGTGAACAAAGAGGGTAATGTACCCAGTCTAATTGACCATCTTTTGGCATAGCATACCTGGTGGAACATTTACTTTTACTAATACTTGAGAGAATATTTCTGGCATAACATACCTTGTGGACCATATAAACACTAATATGCTAAAGAGATAACTATTTAAATGAATGGTCCAAGATAAGACTATTGCTGCTAATTATCTGGTTACCAAATGAAGGGTCCTAGATAAGACTATTGCTGCTAACTGTCTGGTCACCATATCGATATCAAAGAGACTATTGCTGCTATTTGTCGATTAAGAGACCTTCTTCCATTAATTTATTTATATAACAATTTATGTATGTAATTCCTGCATTTATTTCCGGAATACCGAGGGTTTAATGCTGCTGGATACTTTGTTGCTGAACATTTTAATATTTTTTTAATTGCTTTTTTAATAGCTTATTTGATGTTATTAATATTCCAGCACTGGATATTAAGTTTTTTGACTTGTAGTTCACTTCTATACTTTTTTCGTTTTTCCTTTTATTTTTATGACACTTCCATATACATAATGGTGCTTTTATCTTAGATACCAATAAATAATTTTATGAAGTATTCTTAGTATTTGGTTATATATCAGTGATATATGGATCAATAGACCACATACCGATCAATAAAACAATTGTCGCCACTTGAACATATTGCACATATAACCCCAACTGAGAGTGTGCCCCCTCTTTTTTTTTTTGGGGGGGGGGGTGGGAGTATAACATATCCTTCAGATGTTTTTTGATAGAATCGGGAGAAGCGGATGTGGTAGGAAAATAAAAATAGTGATCTGGACTCCTTATCTGCAATACTACACATGTATTAGTTTAGATAATGGTCCAAAATTGGGTAACAGACTCCCTTGTGCAAAGCTTAAAGGGGTTCTCCGGGAATTTAGAAAATGAATACTTAAGTATTACTATATTGTAACTATATTCCCATATACTTTTCATTATTTATAAAGGATCATTTTGCTTAGGGAGCAATCATTAGTAGAAACAAAATGGCTACCGTCCTATTAATAATATATCCATATATATAACCCCTCAGCACATGTAAGACGTTTACTTCTTTGTCCTACTAAATCATTGGTCATTTGACCATAATATGGCTTTTTCATGTATGACCAATGATTTAGTACGTCCTAATAATGCACACAAAACCTGTCCTAATCATACAAGAGGATATGTTACTTCTGAGCACTGAGGTAAAGAGCTGCCTCATCCTCCTCTCCTACTTGTCAGGGATTATGATCCTGAATACAGATAATAAGAACTTTAACTGAATCTCTGTGGGAATTGAGGAGACGTGAAGTAAAGAGAGGACAGCAGGACAGACTGTGGTAATGGAGACTGCATACAAGTGCTGCTGCTCATTATCCACATGCCCACCTCCTCCCTTACTCCCTAGAGCAGTGGAGGAGTGGGGAACAGCCTGCTGGATCTGTGTTGCCGCTAGACCACCATGCCACCGAAAGTCCGCTCTGGCCCCATTCGCTATAATGGGGGCTGACTACAGCATGCTGCGTTTTTTGTCCAGCTGTCTCTCGGTATGTTTGCCATGCTGCGGCAGGACCTCCAGCCCATCCCCAATATAGTGAATGGGGCCGGAGTGGACTTTCGGCAGCACGGTGGATTATTGGTAGCATAGATCCGACAGGCTGTTCCCCCACTCAAACAGCCTGCGGGAAAAGGCTACCGCAAGTGTGAAAGTAGCCTTAGACTCCAGGTTGATAGCAATACATCTCCCATTGTTGGAGCGTAGATGGCAATTACAAAGTTATTGCTAAGCTATTAGATCACGTGACGAAAGTGACAAAAAAAGAAGTGACAACAGGAAGTGCAGCCAGTTTGCTAGGTTTAAATTAGTTTCTCGGCAATTAATGGTAAACTGTCACTGTGTAACAGATCGAACATGGTGACACAGTGACAGATGGTTATCAGTGTCTGAGAAACTAATTTAAAGGTGAGCTGTTGTTTCAAGATTAACCAAAATTCAGTTTAATGTTAAATTTTGGAAAATGAAAAAAAATGCACCAGAAAGTTTAGTGTATTTGTTTCTACAATTTATAAAGTAATTTAATGTATTATTTTCATGCTTTATTTTCATTATAGTTGCATATATAAGTGTAGTAATAAATTTTACCATGCAGTTTCTCAGTAGAGATTGGTTTATCACACGGGATTATTTGTAGTATGTGAAATCTGCGGGGCCTATTAAGAATCAAAAGAAATATAATGTTAATCAAATTTTCACTAACTACAGTCTAGTTGGCTCAAAATTCTGACAGTTCCTCCTTGGTTCCTCATTATCTGCAGGATCTGTCACTGAGATTTTTAAAAAGTGACAGTTTTTAGGAATGATGGATACAATGGAGACAACCGTGATCAATTGACAGAACGTTCATTGGAAGACAGCAAATGTCAGCTTTGCTGTAAATGGTCATGCATTTTTTCACAAAACTTTGCATAAGTCAGTAGTACAGACAAATACAAGGAACTTTTAAACATATCCTATCAGAAAAAAAAAATGACATTTTCTCCACTTATCAATTTCTTTTCCTCCCACAAACATGCTCAAAGAGAAATAGAGTAAAAGACAGACTATCAGCTCACTCCTCTCTCTCCATTGACAACAAGTAATCTGATCTGCTAGTGATCTGGCAACTCACCTCACTCTTTAATTATAAAGAATGTTAGGGGCCATACAGATGGATGCCGAACAGCGTGTGTTCCGCAAATAGCAATTTTGCGGAATAGGTGCGGACCCGTTCACACGATCATGTGAACGGGCCTTTAGTTTGGGAGGGGTATGAAAAGAGCCTGTTAAGTAGAGCAAGAGGGTTTTTCGCTAATAAGATACAGTATATTACAAAGTTTCTAATATTTCTTATATCCAAAGTTATAGGACTAATTACTATTTAAGTATAATTACAAGTTATCAAAATTGCTTGGAATTTCTAAATAGCTCTGGATTACAAATGGCACATTGATTGTTTTAGCTATTGTATGTATTGAATACCAGAAACCAGAATTCATAAGCTCACAATATATTAGTTTCTTAAAATTAAATTAAAAACTGTATTTGACCCATTGACTGTCAGAAGGTCTCACTCAATAAGCATCACAACAAATGTGATTGGCTGACAGAAGCTAGCAATCAGGGCTCTTCCTTCATTGCTCCTCCCAAATGTCCTTTTCAGCTGGATGTCAGTCAAGCTACATAAAACTCCAAATGCCTCACAAGCTCTAGTTGAAAGTACAGCTGTTTCATGACTAAGCTCCACTTAGTGGTGGATGCAGAATTGTATCATTTATCTCTATGCTACCCAGGGAATCTGAAGATATCAGAAAACTATGTTGCTTCCACCTCATTAAATATGTATTGTGGTTTAGTGATATTTAGAGTCTAAGTTATATATTTGGTGTCCAATTAAACTCTTCAGTGTACTAATGAATTTAGAAAACTAACAAAGATATATTTACTGACCACTACAACATATAATCATACATCTCTTACATGAGCATCCATTGATGGTATTGAACACATCCTTTTTTCCCTTTTTACTTAGGTTTTGGTATTTCAGACAATGCCCTTCCTCTTATATGTTCTTTGCAAACATACATTTCAGCATTATACTCACATTTAAAACAGCAAAGTCAGCATTGCAGTTAATCCAGGTGTGAATATTATTTTATAAAGATCAACTCAATCCTTCCTTGAATGAAAGCCAAAACGAAAAATTACATGCTACACGGTCACCTTCCCTGCATTATGAAACATTCGAGAATGAGCAATTTAGGAGACTCAATAACCATACAATCTTCAAGTGTTTCATGACATCAAAACAAGAGCTGTAAGCGATGGAGCTTCCTCTCTTTTGCCATTAATTTTATTTTATAGCTTACCAACACAAGTAAATAATTTTTGTTATTGTGCAGATATTTAAGCAGCAACGCTAACGTTTTTTAAAGAAGAATTTGCTCTGGTTCAAGCATTTATATTGTTGGGTTGTAATACATTTTATCATCTGATTTTCCTATGCCTATGTATCATTGTCTATACAAAGTAATGTCATTCAACTTGTAATTACTCTTCATGTATTATTAACCATTATTTTACGCAGTTGCTTTATGTTCTTTATTGTGATTTTTATGTGTGTTTCATGCTCAGTACTAGATTTATATCTGGGGACTCCTTAGGCACAAATTGTCTTGTTTCTTAGATTGTGCACCTCAAGTAGAAAACATCTTAAAGGAGTTTTCTCGGACTAAAATATTAATGACCAATCTTTATTATAGGTGGGGGTCTGACACCCTAAACCCTAGACACTCCAGTCTTTTCCCCTAGAATAGGGTTAAAAGGGTTCTCTGGGAATTAAGAAAATCAAATTACTGAAAATATTTAAATATGACAGACTTAATTATAAGTATATTCCCAAATACCTTTCATTAGTTGTAATGGCTTGTTTTATCTAGGAACCAATCATTAAGAGAAATAAAAGGGCAGCTGTCCTATTAGTACACACAAAACCTGTTCTAATTGCACAGAAAGACAAGTTACTTCAGAGCACTGAGCTAAAGAGCTGCTTCATACTCTGCTCTGCTTGTCAGAGATTAGGATTCTGAATAAAGATGATAAGATCTTCATTTCTGTAGAAATGTAGTTCATGAGGAGACATGAAGTACAGATAGGAGGGTGGGGATGTAACAAATGAGCAGCAGCACTTATCGGCAGTCTCCATTACCACAGAAATTCAGGATCATAATCTAATGAAACTAATGAAAGGTATTTGGGAATATATTTATAATAAGTTAATATTGTCACAAACTTATCTGTCCGGGCTCCAGCAGTGAGCTTCCCAGCTTCGGCACAACTGTGCCAGGAGTGACATGCTGCTAAGCCACGCCCCCTGATATGAGACAGCATCATTAGCAACTGGACGCAATGTTTTCTCCCCACAGCGGCTATGTGCTGGAGGAGACTAGCAGTGGGCTGATTGTTCAGCTGATCTCTCCTGTGTGCTGTGTTCTGACTAACGGAGCGTCAAATCATGGACCTATCAGGTTCTGATCCAGGGACACGGTGCTCCATTTAAACCCCTGCTGGCAATACACCCTTGCCAGTTATATGTTTCCCTTGCTATGCTCCAGTTGCTATTTTGTGGTTTGGATTGTTGCTATTGGTATTGACTTTGGCTTGACTTGGACCTCTCTCTCTGCTCTGTGATTTGGTACTGTATTGACCTCCCACCTTTGACCTTTTCCTGCATGACCTTTTTCTGTGTCTGTTTCTTGGTTCCAGTTGTGTGAACAGATCCCTGCAGTTTTTACCATGGTTGTTTGGTTTGACTCCCTGCACTTACCAGCATAGGGACGGTCAACAAATTGTGGACTTGCCGCTTAGGGCTTGCTCTGCAAGTAGGCGGGGACAGAGGGTTGGGTGCAAGTTAGGGCTCACCGTGTAAATGTGTTTTCCCTGTCTACTGTGCTGACAAATATTTATGTATTTTCATTTTCTTAATTCCCAGAGAATCGTTTTAATAGCTTTTCTATAGAATGACCCTCAAAATGAAATCATATGCAATATTTCTAAAGATCATTTGTCTTTCAAATAGCATGTGACTTAGGCAAGCTGCACAATGTTGAGGAAGGTTGAAGTGAAAACATTGCAAGTCAAATCGTCTTAGAAATCTGCTTTTGTGGGAAAAATAACAAATAAACCAGTTAAGATGATAAAGGTTTTCATGTTTTTCATCTTAAACTAATTAAATGTCTACATTTCTTTGAGTTCAAAATACATTGTAAATAGATGGTGAATAAAGAGATAAAAAGTCAGAATACTCGTCAGTATGATGAAGAGCCCTGCAGGGGATGCAAGTTATTTCTGCCTAACAGTGCATTACATAGAAATGAGCCAAATCACCGGTGGTTTATACTTTTTGTAAAACCAATTTATCAATGTGGTAGACTACATGCAGACTGGTGTCGCTTTCTGGTCTTACAATGGATGCCTATGGCCTTGATAGCATTTATTTCTTATTTTTGATCTTCTTCAAACATATTCTGTAATCACACAGTAATACTGATTCAATTATATGCATATATTTTGCAGTTAAAAAGTATCTACTATTGCAGAAAATAAAATATACACAGGCAACTAAAGATGCTTTCTGCAAAGTAGTGCTGCCTGATATTGTGTAACCTGCATAAAGTCTATGTTAGGGCGGGTTCACATCACTGTTATGGATTCCGTTTTTTGTTTTCCGTTATAACACGGTTATATCGGAAAATAACAGAACTAGAGATGAGCGAATCATGCAAAATTTTATTCGCCGAACATTCGCCGAACTTTTCCTAAGATTCGCATATTCGACGAATAGATTCGTTGAATTTGCGTACAAAATATACGTAATTATATGGCTTTTAGCGGACATTTGCTCACTAATAACGAACGGTCAGGTAAAAAGGTACGCAACCTCTTGCGCATAAGCGTACAAAGTGCGTACAAAAATGACGGGCTTTGCTGGAAAGGAATGGTGGAGCAGGAGTAATGCTCTGAGTCTGACCCCTGGCATCATATGGATACTGTATCAGCAGATGACAGCAGATCATCCAGCTGAGACTGAGATGAGCGTGACATCAATTCCACTACCTCATCCACTTTCTCCTCCACTACAATTTTGCGCCTTGGTGGGTTAGCCTGGTGGAACAACGGCCAAGTATTGCGAATACTACTAGTAGATGCTCCGGCTACAGGTCCTTTGGCACTTCTGCACTGTGCCACCTTTTCCTTTTTTTTAGAGCTCGAGGTCTGACTGGAACTGGACCCCTTTTGCTTATCCATTCCAGACATTTTTCAATTCACTCTGTGGCCCTGCAGCTGGTCTTTGTCCCTGTATCTCCCTGTCTCTCCCTATCTTTCCCTGTCTCTCTCTCCCTGCCTGATTAAAGGGTTTCTGTCACCAGTTTTGGGCATATCAAACAGGATGACATTTGCAATGTGCAAATGTCACCTGATGCCCAATCTGTTAATCATTTTTCTTTTGGTGCCCCCGTTTTTGTAAAAAACACACTTTTAAGTTATGCAAATTAGGCTTACTAAGTGCAAGGGTCGGTAACCTTGCACCTAGTAGAGCCGTTTCCCCACCTCTAATTACGCCTCCGTGCTCGTGATGGACAGGGCCAGGCAGCTCGCTCTATCTTTTGCTGGCCCTGTCCGTGCTGCAAATCCTGCGCCTGCGCCGTGCGGCCTTCAATCGGCGCAGGCACACTGAGTGCCGCTGGCCGCCGGGTTCCTGGCTACCTCACTGCGCCTGCGCTGATGACGTCACAGTACACCCAGAAGTGACAGAGGCCGGCTCTTCCGGGTGTACTGTGACGTCATCGGCGCAGGCGCAGTAAGGTAGCCGGGAGCCCGGCGGCCAGAGGCACTCACTGCGCGTGTGCCGATTGAGGGGCGCACGGCGCAGGCGCAGGATTTGCAGCACGGACAGGGCCGGCAGCAGATAGAGCGAGCTGCATGGCCCTGTCCATCACGAGCACGGAGGCGTAATTAGAGGTGGGGAAACGGCTCTACTAGGTGCAGGGTTACCGCCCCTTGCACCTAGTAAGCCTAATTTGCATAACTTAAAAGTGTGTTTTTTACAAAAACGGGGGCACCAAAAGAAAAATGATTAACATATTGGGCATCAGGTGACATTTGCACATTGCAAATGTCATCCTGTTTGATATGCCCAAAACTGGTGACAGAAACCCTTTAATTATTAGCCCTGAACTGGCCATGCACTTGCCCTGCAGTATCCCTGATATGTGTAATATGGATTCCCAGAGCAATTACACCCCAATTTTCACAAAACAGGTCTCAGAGTCTCAGAACTTCACACACAGTGCTACTGCTCATCTCAGCAGTCTCAGCAGAAGTGATGTGTCACTGGCTTACCAAGCCTGAGCCAATCAGAGCAAGCCCTGCCCACTAGGTCAGGTGATCGCTTTCTTCCCGGGCTTTTGCACACGATAAACGAACTAACAGTAAAATTTCGCTAATGAATTGAATTCGTACGCAACAGTAACTTATACGTAGCAATAGCGTATAATTTATAGGACAAACTACGTAGCGAATGCGTACAAAGCCGAAGCGAATCACCTAATATTCGGATTCGCTTCGCAGCTAAAAATTTCCAAGATTCAATACGAATCAACGAATCGGTAAATAGATTCGCTAATCTCTAAACAGAACCCATAAGATGGAAGTCAAAATGGAAGCCTTTCCGTTTTGATCCATCATAATAGAAGTCTATGGGAATCATAACGGATCTGTCTGGTTCCCATTATTCAAGACGGAAAACAAAGTCCCATTATGCAAGATGGAAAATAACGAAATTCATAAGACGAATGTCAAAACGGAAGCCCTTAAGAGGCATTCTATTTTGATCCTTCATAATACAAATCTATGGGCAGCATAACGGATCCGTCCTGGTTAAAATTATGCAGGAGTCCAGTCCTGCATAATAGAAACCAGACGGATCTGTTATGCTGGCCATAGACTTCTATTATGACGGAAAGCAAAACAGAATGCCCCTATGTGCCCCAGTACAAAAAATACCACTTTACCTTTCAGATCAGACCCCCATATCAGACCTCAGAACAGACCCCCTTTAGACCTCTCAGACACCCATTATACCTCCAGACATCCATATCAAACCTCAGACCAGAACCTTATTAGATCTATCAGACCCCATTAGACCTACATACCCCCATATCAGACACCTATTAGACCTCCAGACCCCCATATCAGGCCTCATACCGACCCCCATTACACCTCTAGACCCCGATATCAGACCTAAGACCAGACCACCATTAGACCTTTTAGACCCTCAATAGATCTCTAGCCCCTGAGATCAGACCTCAGACCAGACATCCAAACCCCCTTATCAGACACCCATTAGACCTCCAGACTCCCATATCAGACTTACCTCTCTTGCTCTTCCACCGCTCTCCTGGTCCGGCGGTCTCCCAGGACCACTTGCTGTTCTCAGGTCCCACGTTGCACAGTCTCCTGACTGCCTGCAATGTCTAGTCATAGTGCGCTCTGTACGTCCTGATGCTGTAGACAGCCAGGGCATAGCAGAGCAGGCCCCAAGAAGACCAAGGAGGGAGGAGGGGTAAGTACAAAACTCACAGCACTTCAATCCCCTGCTTCCTGCTGGACCCCTGGCTTAGGGGCCTGGTTGCTACTGCAATCACTGTGACCCCCTATAGCTACGATAGTGTTGCTCAGTGTTCTGTAGATGATAGGGGTTATTTAGTCATTTGCTCCAATTTTTTTAATCTATGGGGGAGATTTATCAAAACTGGTGTAAAAGAAAACTGGCTTAGTTGCCCATAGCAAATCACAGAAAGTACCATTATAAAACATAGCCTTTATTCTATCTTGTTAAAAACATACTGGCACTAAAAATAATCCAATAACAAAAAACACACAATTGTGGGAGAAGCCTATTTCGTGGTTGGGAAACTACTTGCTTCCAGATAGAGGGATAAAATCAGATGGAAAAGTACTGTCCCTATTATCCACTCTATTCTAGTTAGCCCTACCTAAGATGGAATGGCCGCCCCGACAGGGGCGATCCCGTACCAGGAACCTCCTATAGTCCCTATTGAGGCCCTAATACAGAGAAATCCGCCACCGTTATGTTCCTATGATATAACACCACACCAGTGAAAAAATATAGATGCCAAAAATAATAACAATAAATATATTATTACGGTTGAAAACTGGTCAAAGATAATGTAATTGATACAGATCATAATATCATGGACCAGGTAGTAAAAGGGTCCCCAAATATATAGAGAAAAGTCCCAACGCGTTTCACCTCTCATATGGGGTTCATCAGGGGACTATGAGAAAAACAGAAGAGCAATCCTAAGACCAGTAGACAATAAAATAAACGGCCAAAAGGGGCGTCACAGAACCGATTGATAGCAAAACCCTGCCCACTCATAGGCCTATTGGTAGCTATATTATACTCACAAAATGAGACAACCTGCCCAATCACAGGCTTATTGGTAACTATATTGTATTCACAAAATGAGTAAACACCCACAACAAGGTATACAAGGTATATCATAAACAGGGTGTTAACAAGATAAATGAACACCAAGTGACGGTATGAACATAATATTCTGTAATGTGTATCGACATGGTGAATGAAATATAGGTATATCTGGATATTATGCAGATAGAGTGTTCAACGAAGTTCTACAGCATGTATCCACAAAAGGACAAGTGTGAACCTAGATACTCTGTGGATCTAATGTCATAGCATGTTATAGTGCCGCTCTGGGGTTGCCCTACAATAACTGGGCTACATCATAGACAACCAATTAGTTGACAGATGATGTATGCATGCACACACAAGTAACAGAAGTTGGGATCAGATAACCCACAGAATACGGGCAATGGCCGCCATTCATCTTCTCTGCAGCAGCGTGCATGCCCGAGATGGGAGCCTCCACTGCATCGGGTCTCCTTGGCGCTATCATGCGTGGCAATACGCAAGTATACTGTTAACCCCCATTACCAATGGGGGCACCTGGTATTGACTGTATTCTGTGGGTTATCTGATCCCAATTTCTGTTACTTGTGTGTGCATGCATACATTGTCTGGCAACTAATTTGTTGTCTATGATGTAGCCCAGTTATTGTAGGGCGACCCCAGAGCGGCACTATAACATGCTATGACATTAGATCCACAGAGTATCTAGGTTCACACTTGTCCTTTTGTGGATACATGCTGTAGAACTTCGTTGAACACTCTATCTGCATAATATCCAGATATACAGTACAGACCAAAAGTTTGGACACACCTTCTCATTCAAAGAGTTTTCTGTATTTTCATGACTATGAAAATTGTAGATTCACACTGAAGGCATCAAAACTATGAATTAACACATGTGGAATTATATACTTAACAAAAAAGTGTGAAACAACTGAAAATATGTCTTATATTCTAGGTTCTTCAAAGTAGCCACCTTTTGCTTTGATTACTGCTTTGCACACTCTTGGCATTCTCTTGATGAGCTTCAAGAGGTAGTCACCTGAAATGGTATTCCAACAGTCTTGAAGGAGTTCCCAGAGATGCTTAGCACTTGTTGGCCCTTTTGCCTTCACTCTGCGGTCCAGCTCACCCTAAACCATCTCGATTGGGTTAAGGTCTGGTGACTGTGGAGGCCAGGTCATCTGGCGTGGCACCCCATTACTCTCCTTCTTGGTCAAATAGCCCTTACACAGCCTGGAGGTGTGTTTGGGGTCATTGTCCTGTTGATAAATAAATGATGGTCCAACTAAACGCAAACCGGATGGAATAGCATGCTGCTGCAAGATGCTGTTTTAGCCATGCTGGTTCAGTATGCCTTCAATTTTGAATAAATCCCCAACAGTGTCACCAGCAAAGCACCCCCACACCATCACAACTCCTCCTCCATGCTTCACGGTGGGAACCAGGCATGTAGAGTCCATCCGTTCACCTTTTCTGCGTCGCACAAAGACACGGTGGTTGGAACCAAAGATCTCAAATTTGGACTCATCAGACCAAAGCACAGATTTCCACTGTTCTAATGTCCATTCCTTGTGTTCTTTAGCCCAAACAAGTCTCTTCTGCTTGTTGCCTGCCCTTAGCAGTGGTTTCCTAGCAGCTATTTTACCATGAAGGCCTGCTGCACACAGTCTCCTCTTAACAGTTGTTGTAGAGATGTGTCTGCTGCTAGAACTCTGTGTGGCATTGACCTGGTCTCTAATCTGAGCTGCTGTTAACCTTCGATTTCTGAGGCTTGTGACTCGGATGAACTTATCCTCCGCAGCAGAAGTGACTCCTGGTCTTCCTTTCCTGGGGCTGTCCTCATGTGAGTCAGTTTCTTTGTAGCACTTGATGGTTTTTGCGACTGCACTTGGGGACACTTTCAAAGTTTTCCCAATTTTTCGGACTGACTGACCTTCATTTCTTAAAGTAATGATGGCCACTCGTTTTTCTTTACTTAGCTGCTTTTTTCTTGCCATAATACAAATTCTAACAGTCTATTCAGTAGGACTATCAGCTGTGTATCCACCTGACTTCTGCCCAACACAACTCATGGTCCCAACTCCATTTATAAGGCAAGAAATCCCACTTATTAAACCTGACAGGGCACACCTGTGAAGTGAAAACCATTTTAGGTGACTACCTAATGGAGTTGTTTTGACAGCTAACACATGGATTTCGTTAAGCTCCATTCAGATGAATGGGAGTATGGGACAGTGGCAGGAATTTCTGCAGCAAATCTGCCAAGTGTAAATTCCCTATAAGAATATTTGAAATGTTTTTGTTTGTTTTTGTTTATGCCAATAAATTTGTACATAAGGATAGTTAATCTTTAACTGAAAAACTGAAAGGTTGCTCATATACATTTATTTTATGCAGTTTGCTTATGAGTAAATCTGAGAAAATTCAATTTGCCAGGATTCTGTGGATGGGCAAGTTTCCTATTACAGAGCCATATTTCCTGCATAGAAGACAATGGAGGCATAAATACTTTAATACAGATCCCAATTTCAGACTCAATTGTCTTATTTAAGGGAAATAAAGCTCCATAAGAGGTAATTTTCCAGCTGGTAGAATACTAATGAATCATGTAGATCATGTCTACTCTGCTTCATCAAGATAGTTTCACACTATTGGAATGTATAGGAATAGTAAAGTCAAAACTGTTGATTATACAGTATATATTTCTAATATACTACAAAACATAGCATTTTGTTTCCATATTTTCAGATGTAAACCTTAGAAAATCATGAAATCAGACTCATGTAGCTAGTTTTTTTGTTTGTGTTTTGAACATTTCCAAAGTAGAAAACATGACAACTAGAATTAAAATCTACTACTAAGAACGTTCTTGCTTCATCATACCTTCTTCCCTCCATGAATTAGCTTTCATGCATCATAGAGACAGTGAGAATAGTTAAGGAACTTTCTAAGCTAGGTTTCCAAAGCAACTGAATACATAATTGTTACCTTAGTGACAGTATGCATATACGGTAAGTCATTACTAAAGGTGAACATATATCTGGAAATGTCTGACTGAAGCTTTTAAAAAAAAAAGTCTTAGGCTGGCAACACAATTTTTGTGCCACTTTGAGGTGCAATTTTTCAGCCAAAAGCCAGAAGTAGATTCAGGAGGGTAGGCAATATATAGGACTTCTACTTCTTGCTTCACATCATACCTTCTTCCCTCCATGAATTAGCTTTGATGCTTCATTGAGACAGTGAGAATAGTTAAGGAACTTTCTAAGCTAGGTTTCCAAAACAACTGTATGCATAATTTTTGCCTTAGAGACAGTATGCATATATGGTAAGTCATTCCTAAAGTTGAACATATATCTGGAAATGTCTGGGTGAAGCTTTTCAGAAAACACAATTTATGTGCCACTTAGAGGTGCAGTTTTTGAGCCAAAGCCAGAAGTGGATTCGGGAGCATAGATAATATATGGGTCTTCTACTCTTCATCTTCAGCACGTCTCTGAAGATGATGACGAAACCCAGATGTTAACTGCTGCGGCTTTCTGCATTGTGCAGACCAGCAAGGAGAGCA
Source organism: Rhinella marina (assembly GCA_900303285.1). Taxonomy (NCBI): domain Eukaryota; kingdom Metazoa; phylum Chordata; class Amphibia; order Anura; family Bufonidae; genus Rhinella; species Rhinella marina. The sequence goes on from ONZH01013697.1 coordinate 39,131, forward strand.
GGGATGAGGAATGCGTAGAAGATGATGTGGAGGATGATGAGGTCCTAGACCCCACATGGAATCAAGGTCATCCGAGTGACGTGTGCAGTTTGTCCAACGTGAACAAGCTCACGCTTAATAAAATTACCCAGGCATGGATCCCACAGGACAGAGTAGAGAAGTATACTGGCCACACTCAGCCATTGTTAAACTCCAGTGCAGTTTGTGTGTTCTGTTTGCCATTACCCAATGTTTTGGGACCTCCCCAAATTAAAAAAAAATAAAAATAAATAAACACCAAAACAGTGTTGGCTACCTCCTCCACCACTTCTACCTACAAAGTCATGTCCACCTCCTCCTCCACTTGGACCTCCACCTCCTGGCTCAAGATTTGTATTTGTTATATTGGTAGAGAAGTATACCGGCGGCACCCAGCCATTGTTATACTCCAGCGCAGTTTGTTCTGTTTGCCAGTTCCCTATGTTTTGGGGCTTTCACAAATAAAATTAAAAATAAATAATAAAAAAGGACAAAAAACATGTTGATTACATCCTCCGACCTCTTCCACGAACACTGCCATGTCAACCTCCTCTTCCATACAGCCGCACCTTAAAAAATGGCTATAGGTCACACACAGAATTAACAGACAAGTAAAAAAAAAAGGAAGAATTAAAGAAAAAAAAAAAAAAAAACTAAAACAGTGTTGACTACCTCCTCCGCCTTCTCTGCCTCTTCCACCTAAAATGCCACGTCCACAGCCTCCTCAACTTCCTACTCCACTTGGACCTTTGCCTCCTGGTTCAAGATTATTAGTTTTATTTTTATGTAATCTACAGTATGTTAATGTGATTTCCCTATCCACATTTATTCATGGGGCAATTGTCCGGCTCTTTCCCCCATTTTGCTTCCTTTTGCAGCCCTCTAGCCGTTTCCATGACTATTTTACAGCCATTTTACAGCCCCAAAGTTCGGGTCCCCATTGACTTCAATGGGGTTTGAGGTCAAGTTTCAGTACCTGAACTTAACTTTGAACCCGTCGAACCTGAACATCCACAGGTTCGATCATCCCTAGCCAGGATCAAAGTCCAGGATGGACCCGAAACAGTGTCGGCCCAAAATGGTCATAATGGGAACACTTTCCATTATAACATTCTGATTGCCGTGGTTGATAACTATTATTGTACAAGGATCTATTCCTAAGGTGTTACTGTGTCACTGAAAAGTAGTCATTATTGCTCTATGAACTACATTTATACCTTCAGTTTTGAATGGTACGTAACTGCATTCAAGGCTACAAAATACCATACGGTTTGAAGGGAATGTATCAACTTTGTATGGCAGCTTTCTTGTGTACAAAAGCTGCAAAGGTGGGTGGGGCATGGGTGGAAGGGAGTGAGTCATGGATGGACCTCTGCATTCCAACTATTTCAAGAGCATGTGCGCCAAATAACTAGATGTATTATTAGACCACAGTCAAAAACGTGCCAGAATGATTAACTCTCAATGATTCAAGAACATCGTATACTAGCAGGGTTCAGTGAGCTCAGCATAGGAAGAGACATGACTAGACACTCATGCACTAGCTACAGTTCTGCTACAAAGAGTGTAGGACAGGGAGAGTGCAGGGAGACTGCAGGGAGAGTGGAGGTAGAGCATAGGGGAGTGCTGCACTACAGACTCTGTTCTGTTAGCTGTAGAGTTACTGTGCACCAGTATTAAAGGTCACTTTTACCTGCAGTTCTAATTTATTGCTGTGTACATAACTGTGCAGTGCACCAAGATTCATAGTTAATCAATTCTGTTAGCTGTAGAGTTACTGTGCATCAGTATTACAGGACACTGTTTTCGGCAGGTCTAATTTATCGCCATGCACATAAATGTGCAGTGCACCAAGAGAAACTTGACAAAACGGCAGAATCAAGTTTTTGAAAACGTCACTCATCACTACTGAAAACATTTGGTTTTGTCTGCCATCTGAAAAAAGCAAAGTTCGAACTGAACCCGGTTTGATACGAACTGGTTCGCTCATCCTTAATCTCTGCCTAGGTGTGTAGTTATCTGCCAGAGTTATAAACCAAGGTCTCTCAGTTCAAGGATTCTATCTCTCTCTATTTAGCTTAAAAAACTGTACCCTTCCCTCATGCCACAGATTGGAGATAGTTGCATCAAAATGTGCCAATTTTCTGACCTTAGCAACACCTGCTACTTTCCCGATTTGCATACAGTACCTTTACAGCTTGTCTTTTTTGGCGTTTGGTTAAAATGACAGGTGTCTGGAGCATTTCTCCGCCTTAAAGGTGTTATCTAGGAATAGAAAACATTGCTGCTTGGAAGAAAGCAGCAATGTTTTCTATTCCTTGACAGCCCCTTTAACCATAAGAACAATACTCCAGCACTGATTGGAGAGGAGCAGGAAGCTACTGAGTATATTAGTGTTATGGATATGAAGAATGAAAGACATGAAGACATTACAAGATGGTGTCGGCTCCGGGACCACTCCTGCTCTTATCTATAGTTTACATTCTTTAGCTGGACTAGATGCGCAGAAGTGAAACTTTATTTTGCATTACTAACCAATAAAATATAGTATAACCCTCAGGAGAGGAATGCCCCTCCCTGGGGTATATAGGCACTGTACCTTCCTCTAATAAACGAGAACTACCTTGACCCTACCAGGTGTCAGTGTTGTTTCTTCCATGCATGTTAATATCCCAGGTAAAGATGAGCGAATCATCCATAATAGTTCTTAATACGAATTTATTCGGTTGAATTTGTGTTAAAAAATAATCATTGTTTTGCGAACATTCCTACACAAATTACGAACATACATTCAGTTTTGTTAAAAGTATGCAATATGTCAGCATTAGCGTACAAAGTGCGTACGAATCCTTTTCGTACTATTGACTCGCGTTTGCGTCATACACACGAGGCTAGGCCGCGGTGTACAGTCTTTAGAGGCAGTCCATATGAAGTAGAAAAGTAAGGTGCTAGCTATCCGGCTAAGTGCATAATTTACTAAAAAACACCGCACAATAAGTGCATAATAGGATGCATTGCAGTACCTGAAAAAGAATACACACAATGGGCTAAAGTGCTTGAACGTTGCTGAACCTGTAAAAACATTATTGCTAAAATACAGCAAAGATAATTATTAGAGATGAGCGAGCATACTCGTCCAAGCTTGGTGCTCGTTCGAGTATTAGGGTACTCGTAAGTGCTCGCTGCTCGGACGAGTATCTCGCCATGCTCGAGGAAATGGCAACTTCCGCATCGTGCTTTTTTGGCGCCTATAAACTCAGCCAATCACAAGCCAGGAGACTCTGCGGTACACCCAGAATCACGTGGGGCCCTTACATGTCGATAGCAGGGGTTGGCTGGCCTGATTAGGTGACCCTGGAATATACTACTGACTGGCCGCGGTGCTCGGCTCAGATGCCATCTGGATGTCGTTAGGGATAGAGCTGCTGCGTTTCAGGGAGAGTGTTAGGGCCTGCATTTAGTTCTCTGTTAGGCAGGAATCACCCACAAAGAACCCAACAGCCCTTCTAAGGGCTACAAGAAATTTTTTTTTGTCTCCTGGCTTGGCTGGCTGGCTGGCACTAGTAGTGCAGCTATCGCCATATATAACCCCCTTTTTTTTATTGTTATATCTCAGTGATACAAATCCATTGCACACAGCAGTGTGGAACTATTCTGTGTGTCACAGTTCAGTACACTCACTATTTTCTGTCCAGGTGACACTTTCTGTATGTCACTTAATACAACCAAGTCTTTTGCTGCCTATCACGTGTATAGCTTGATCCCAAAAATCTCTGTGCGACATTTATCTGAGTCGCAGTCTAAATAGCCACTGTCAGTAGGGTGTCAGTTAGCTCTACGATAGTTTCTGCACGTCACGTTCCAAAAAAATAAATAAAAAAAAATAAATAAAAAAAAATAGTTTTTTTGTTGTTTTAGCTCAGTGATACAAATCCATTTCACACAGCAGTGTGGAACCATTCTCTGTGTCACAGTTCAGCACACTCACTCCAATCCGTATTTTCTGTCCAGGTGACACTTTCTGTACGTCACTTAATACAACCAAGTCTTTTGCTGCCTGTCACGTATATAGCTTGATCCTAAAAATCTCTGTGCGACATTTGTCTGGGTCGCAGTCTAAATAGCCACCATTAACAGGGTGTGAGTTAGGTCTACGATAGTTTCTGCACGTCACGTTCCAAAAAAAACAAAACTAAAAAAAAAATATATAAAAAAAATATATAAAAAAATAGTTTTTTTTGTTGTTTTAGCTCAGTTATACAAATCCATTTAACACAGCTGCGTGGAACCATTCTGTGTGTCACAGTTCTGCACACTCACTCCAATCCGTATTTTCTGTCCAGGTGACACTTTATTTACGTCACTTAATTAAACCAGACTGAACAAGTTTGTGGGTTTCAGTACACCAGGCCCATTTATTTTTTATTTTTTATATAATACACTTATATACAGAAAATGTTGAACCCCAGGGCTAAGGGTCGAGGACGAGGGCGTGGGCATTCAATTACTGCAGGGGGCAGAGGCCGTGGTCCTGGGCAGGGTGAGACAGTACCTGCTGATGTTGGAGCAGGAGAACGCCGCAGAGCTACACTCCCTAGCTTCATGTCTCAACTTACAGGGACACGTGGTAGAGGACTGTCGAAACCACAACACTGCGAACAGCTGATCTCGTGGATTGCGGATAATGCTTCAAGTAATTTGTCCACCAGTCAGTCTTCCACGTAGTCCACCCACGTTACCCAAGGGACCACTCCTCTGGCTCCTCCACCTCAACCTCCTTTCCCCCAGTCTGCCCCCTCCCAGGAAAATTTGGAATGCGATCCGGCATACTCTCAGGAAATGTTTTCTGGACCCTTCCCAGAGTCACAAACCACTTCTCAGGTTGCTGCTGACCTCGTTCCCGATGCCCAAGTTTTCCAACTGTCGCAGTCTGTGGGTGATGATGATGATGATGATGACAATGTTGAGTCAGTGGAAGAAGTTTGTAAAGAGGTGTCGAACGATGAGGAGACAAGGTTGTCAGACAGTGGTGAAGTTGTTAGGGGAGGAATTCCGAGGGGGGAGCAGACTGAGGAATCGGAGGATGACGAGGTGACTGACCCAAGCTGGGTTGATATGCCGAGTGAAGACAGTGCTTCTGAGGCGGAGGCGAGTGCTGCACCAGAACAGGTTGTAAGAGGCAGTGGTGTGGCCAGAGGGAGAAGCAGGGCCAGAGCTGGTGCATCAGCAGCAACTGTTTCACGTAGTGAAGCTCCCGTGGCGAGGCCTAGATGTTCGCAACTCTGGAGGTTCTTTAAAGAAAGTGAGGATGACCGACGGACTGTGGTGTGCAACCTGTGCCACACCAGGATCAGCAGGGGTGCCACCACTACTAGCCTAACCACCACCAGCATGCGCAGGCATATGAGTGGTAAACACCCCACTCAATGGAACCAAGGTCGTTCACCACCTCCTGCGGGTCACACCACTGCTCCTTCCCCTGTGTCACTCGCTGCCTCTGCTAGTCAACCCCCTGCATCACTTGCTGCCTCTGCTAGTCAACCCCCTGCCCAGGACCCCGGCACGAGCGCCTCCCGCCGGAAAACCACACCTTCGCCTCCACGATCCTCCACAGTGTCCACCAACTTGTCCCAGCGCAGCGTTCAGCTGTCTTTACAGCAGACGCTGGAGCGCAAGAGGAAATACAGTTCCACCCACCCACATGCCCAAGCCCTCAATGTCCACATCTCCAAATTGCTTAGCCTGGAGATGCTGCCCTATAGGCTGGTAGAGACCGAGGCCTTTCGCAATCTCATGGCGGTGGCTGCCCCTCGGTATTCGGTCCCCAGCCACGACTATGTTTCCCGATGTGCCGTCCCAGCCCTACACCAGCACGTGTCACAGAACATCATCCGTGCCCTGACCAACGCTGTTTCTGAGAAGGTCCACCTAACCACGGACACGTGGACAAATGCTGCCGGGCAGGGACACTATATCTCACTGACGGCACATTGGGTTAACTTGGTGGAGGCTGGGACCGAGAATGACCCTGGGGCCGCTCATGTACTGCCCACACCGAGGATTGCGGGGCCTACCTCGGTCACGGTCTCTCAGACGTACTATGCCTCCTCCTCCACCGAATTACCATCCGTGGGCACGGCGCCTTCAGTCGGTAGCTCTAGGGGGTGGGTAAGCGCCAGCATGCGGTGCTCAAACTACTGAGCTTAGGTGACAAAAGGCACACCGCCCAATGTTACAGGGCATCATGGCGCAGACCGATGTGTGGCTGGCACCGCTGAACCTCAAGCCAGGCATGGTTGTGTGTGACAACGGGCGTAACCTGGTGGTGGCTCTGCAACTCGGCAGACTGACACATGTGCCATGCCTGGCCCACGTGTTCAATCTCATAGTTCAGCGGTTCCTCAAGACATACCCCAATCTGTCTGATTTGCTCAGCAAGGTGCACCGCATCTGTGCGCATTTCCGCAAGTCCACTACAGATGCTGCCACTCTCAGGGCAGCGCAGCACCACCTACAACTGCCCGCTCACCGACTGTTGTGCGACGCGCCCACGAGATGGAATTCGACATTAAACATGTTATCCAGAGTTTACCAGCAGCGCAGAGCGATTGTAGACTGCCAGATGTCAACTTCCACCAGAACTGGTAGTCAGGTCAGTCAGATTCCTCAAGTCTACAATGAGGAGTGGACGTGGATGTCTGATATCTGCCAGGTGTTGAGCAACTTTGAGGAGTGAACACAGATGGTCAGCGGCGATGCCGCCATTATCAGCCTCACCATCCCGCTGCTTTGCCTGTTGAAAAACTCACTGCTCAGCATCAAGTCGGATGCTTTGCGCTTGTCACAAGAGACAGTGGAGGAAGATACGTCGCTTGATAGCCAGAGCACCCTCCGGTCTGTTTCTCAGCGCGTATCGGAGGAGGGGGATGAGGATGAGGAGGAAAAGGAGGAGAATGTTGGCGAGACAGTAGAGGGTACCAGTGCTCAGTCCTTAACTCTTGAGCGTGTATGGGCTGAAGAGGAGGACTTGGAGGAGGAGGAGGAGGAGGAGGAAATGGAGAGTCAGGCCAGTGAGGAGAGGGAATTCTTGCGTGTTGGGACTCTGGCGCACATGGCAGACTTCATGTTAGGCTGCCTATCCCGTGACCCTCGCATTAGAAGAATTTTTTCAAACACTGATTACTGGGTGTTCACTCTCCTGGACCCACGGTACAAGCAGAACCTTTCCACTCTCATCCCTGCAGAGGAAAGGAGTAGGAGAGTGAATAGATATCAACAGGCCCTGGTGCACAAGCTGAAACAATCCTTCCCATCTGACGCCGCTAGCGGCATAGTGCATGGTTCTGTGGGCCAAGTAGCGGGGGAGAGGAGCCGAGCAGGCAGCTTGTCCAGCACTGGCAGGGGAACGCTCTCCAAGGCCTTTGTCAGTTTTATGTCACCCCAGCAAGACACTGTCACCTGTCCCCAGTCTAGGCATAGTAGGGGGGAGCTGTACAGAAAGATGGTGAGGGAGTACCTAGCTGACCATACCAACGTCCGTAGCGATCACTCTGCTCCATACAACTACTGGGTTTCAAAGCTGGACACGTGGCCTGAACTGGCGCTGTACGCCTTGGAGGTGCTGGCCTGCCCTGCCGCTAGCATGCTGTCAGAGCGGGTATTCAGTGCAGCTGGTGGCGTCATCACCGATAAGCGTACACGCCTGTCAACTGACAGAGCTGACAGGCTGACGCTTATTAAAATGAACAAAGCCTGGATTTCACCGGAATTCAAATCTCCTCTGGGGGGAAAACAGGTAAAATTTAACATTACTTATGTATCCGATTCCTCTTCTCTACTCCTCCTACTCCTCCTCCTCCATGTCGTCTTTGCCTAACGCTGACCAAAAAAACGCCATTTTTCAGAGGTCCAACTGGCACTCTTTTAGCACAATTTTTCAGGAGGGCCCCCTACAGGCCCTCTCTTCAAACAATTTTTCCGGAGGTCCACCTACAGGCCCTCTCTTTAAACAATTTTTCCGGAGGTCCACCTACAGGCGCTCTCTCCAAACAATTTTTCCGGAGGTCCACCTACAGGCCCTCTGTCCAAACAATTTTTCCGGAGGTCCACCTACAGGCCCTCTCTCCAAACAATTTTTCCGGAGGTCCACCTACAGGCCCTCTCTCCAAACAAATTTTTCCGGAGGTCCACCTACAGGCCCTCTCTCCAAACAATTTTTCCGGAGGTCCACCTACAGGCCCTCTCTCCAGTTCCAGTTTCCAGTTTTATTTGCGCAAACTGCGTAAATTTTATTTTTGGGATAGGTGTGAAAAATAATATTACCTGCGTATCTATATTGCCCAATATTGGATACGGTAGCAACAAGAAGACCAAACACATGCTGCCCACAAGGTTCCTCAAATTCCTGGTCCACAATGTCAAGGAGCTCGAATTTCTGTTGATGAGCAACAAGTCCTTCTGTGCAGAAATCGCCCACAACGTCTCCATCTAAGAACCTAAAGACCATTGTGGAGAGAGCAGCACAGCTCGCCATCAAAGTGATGAACCCCAACGCCAGACTGCGCAGCGAAGATAACGAATAAATATCTCTCTGGTTATTTGTGCTAAATAAAAGTCAAATAAACACAAAAAAAAAAAATTGATCTGTTCCTGTGCCTGATCCACCCAAGTTGAATCTGTCCCATCATGAGAAAGTCCCCCCAAGGGGTCCCCACTGTAACTTGCTTCCCATACAACTACCTCACCCCCCGACACCTGTGTCTCACCATTGTCCACCACCTCCTCAGACAACAATGGTAAATCCCCACTGACAGCACACGGAGACTGCAAAAGGTCTTGCGAATTGGGGCAGAGAATGTTCTGGGGTAGCACATCAGAGAAGGGGTGACTATGGGGTTCCAGGGAATATACGGTATTAAACTGAGTAGTATACATAGAAGACATACCACACTTGATCAATCTCATAATTTACGACTGTACCGGTTGATGCTAAATTTTTAAGTTGGGGTCCTGCGTCGTCATTCTAACTACATCCGGCTGTTGTCACCAACACACACGCTAGCCCAGGGGGCACTCCTCTGGCTCTTCCAGCTCAACCTCCTTCCCCCCAGCCTGCCCCCCCACCTACAGGCCCTCTCTCCAAACAATTTACATATTTTTCCTTTCTCTCTCTCCAAACTATTTTTCCGGATAGCTGCCATATACGGTATTAAACTGAGTAGTATACATAGAACACATACCACACTTGATCTATACCAGGGGTGCACAACCTGTGGCCTGGGGGCCACATGCGGCCCTTGATACCATTCTGTGTGGCCCCATCCATCTGGTAACAGACATGTATGTCCATGTTTTGTGGCTGCTCACATGCATTTTTCATGTATTTCTCCCATTAGATGGGACTCCTGGAACTGTAACTAGACATTAATGGTATACACTGTGTGTTCAATCTGCCATAAATACAGTATTTCAGTTGGTAATACCCCTTTAAATTTTATTTTCGGCCCTTGACGTTGGTTCAGTCGGACAATGTGGCCCCACCCAGAAAACGTTGTGCACCCCTGATCTATACTGAACGTCACTTTTAAAAATACGTCATTTTCCTCTCTTTCTCTCATTTGTCTGGGTTGCAATTAAGCAGACCACGTCTGCCTAATCTAATAGTTTCCGTGTAATTGCTCCATACTGCAAGTCTTTTTCCTCTCTTTCTCTCTCTCCAAACTATTTTTCCGGATAGGTGCCGTATACGGTATTAAACTCAGAAGAATAAATACCGTACCGGTTGATGCTAGAGTTTTTCCAAATCCATCCGGCTGTTGTCACCACCACACACGCTAGCCCAGGGGGCACTCCTCTGGCTCTTCCAGCTCAGCCTCCAACCCCCCAGACTGCCCCCCACCTACAGGCCCTCTCTCCAAACAATTTACCCGGATAGGGGACGTATTAGATATTGTACTGATGTTTTTTTTGTTTCTTCTTTTAATTGCCTCCTGACCTGTGATAGGCAGAGCATGGACACGTCCCCTTAGCTGCAGTAGGAAAGACACTCCCCTGGCCAGAGCAAGCTCTTTTTCCTTTTCCGTGGTCAAAAAATCCATGAAATATATGGTCCCAAGATAGGGGACGTATACGGTTTTAAACTGAGAAGAATACATAGCGTACCGGTTGATGCTACAGTTTTTCCAAATCCATCCGGCTGTTGTCACCACCACACACGCTAGCCCAGGGGGCACTCCTCTGGCTCTTCCAGCTCAACCTCCTTCCCCCCAGCCTGCCCCCCCACCTACAGGCCCTCTCTCCAAACAATTTACCCGGATAGGGGACGTATTAGATATTGTACTGATGTTTTTTTTGGTTCTTCTTTTAATTGCCTCCTGACCTGTGATAGGCAGAGCATGGACACGTCCCCTTAGCTGCAGTAGGAAAGACACTCCCCTGGCCAGAGCAAGCTCTTTTTCCTTTTCCGTGGTCGAAAAATCCATGAAATATAGTGTCCCAAGATAGGGGACGTATACAATTTTAAACTGAGAAGAATCGATACCACACATGCCCCAGTAGGAGAATTTGGGGTAATGGTGGGATTAGGCAGCCTCAGAGGCATCCATGCATGCTGCCCCTGCTGTTTCCTGTCCATTTCCGTGGTGTTTCCATCATTTTCTGAGGTTTCCAGGTTTTCACCCAGCCTTCCCTAGGCAGAGCCTTGGTCCCCTGCAAAAAATGCTCGAGTCTCCCATTGACTTCAAAGGGGTTCGTTATTCGAAACGAGCACCCAAGCATCGGGAAAAGTTTGACTCGAATAACGAGCACCCGAGCATTTTAGTGCTCGCTCATCTCTAATAATTATGCAAACATTTTAGTGCAATTTCACATTTGCAAGCATAAAAGGCTCAGATATATGTTTCAGTCTCTCCTTGTGGCTCCTTGGCATGATAAAACACTGGAACACAGTCCAAAATTCAATTGTAATCCACGTGAGGTAATTTTGTAATCCAAACAGGTAACGTGTAATCCACATGCATAATATAAAATAGCAGCAAATAGAGAACCCTTTTTGCAAAGGGGGCTCCCAAATAACCTAAGAAGGGGGGGAAGGAAAATAGGCACACTTAGGCATAACTGTGAATTTTCTGCAGAATGGGGGGGGGGGGGGAGTCCTGACAAGCCGCCATGTCCATCTGGGTGAGAGTCAAACAGGGGGCAATACAAACTAAACAAAACAAGTGCCAACTAGCTCTCACCCGTCAAGTGCAGTCCATGGTGTGTCTCCCATAGGTCCTCCAGAGGTGTCCTTTAATTCACTCAGCCAGTAGAAGGGTTCCTCAGATGAGGGACCTGAAGTCCTCCTCGCTTGAACTACTACTGAATGAGATCAGAGGACGCTCCTGCCTCTTGTAGGCCAGAAGTGGGACTTGACCGGGTCCGGGTGTTGGTCACGCTGGTGAGCGCTGCAGTCACTTGCGCCTTTACTTTTCCAGATTCTCCTGCCGGGACAGCAGGGGTAAGGACTTCTGGCTGCAGCGGTTGAGGCAAGGTTACACCCAGGGAAGAAGCCACAGCTCCTCTGGCTGCTGCTGGCTTCATTTTCCATGGTAGTTGGTACTGGTGGATCACCATGGACTGGAATGTAAATGATGAAGTCGTCAGCAGGTCATCTGACCCAGCTGAAAGGACTGTGACGGTGGTGGTGGTGGCAGTCCAGGGATCAGAGGCTCTGGCTGTGGCTTCTCCCTGAAACTGAGGGTGCCATCTGGTGACTCCTGAAGGCAGCACACCCGTACTTCGCCTGGTGGTTCCTCCGGCCAAACTTCATTTGGTGATGTAGGGACCAATAGCTTAGATAATACGGTAACCCCGGTAGCAAAGGGGCCTTTCAGGGATGCCATGGGGGTATAGTCCACCTGATCCCCAACGTACAGGCTGTGACGGGGTTGGGGCAGGTACGGCCGTTTCACTGACCTGCGGCCCACAAAGTACTCCTTGCCATCCTTGTCATCCGCCAGAAAGCCAGAGCCTCACTCGACTAAAAAACCAGAGGACGGTTCCCTTTCGCCTCTCCAGTATAGGGTCTCATGGCCTCGGATGGTCCAGTACTTGGATGACCCAGTCCTCCACTGTATTCTTGTAGTCCCATAGGGTCTGGGCGTGGGCCGTCACTGATGCTGGCACAATCGGATTCTGCCCCATGGAAGGTGTTGTTGTTGTTCTCCTTCTGGGCGGTGAAGTGGACGCTCCAGCCGCATCCACCACACTAGATGCAGCAGCAGCACCAGCCGGCAAGGCGAATATCGACTCAGGAGCCGGTGAGACTCTCTTGCACAGTTGTGATGCTCTGATCTCTGGAGCGGGCGGTGATTCGGGGTACTCGTTCCCAAAGACAATTTCCCCCCACTTTGGTCGCAGTTCTTTCACCATGCTGTTTGCTGTGGATCTTGTTCACCGCTGGCTTGAACTGAAAAGGAGGGCGGAGTAATGAGAGAGGAGTCTTCGCTCCCTCACGTGCAAATAGTTAGTTCCCGGTGGGCCGGGCTGGTTTTTCCCGCTTCTGAGGGGGGCGTATCTTCACTTTCCCGCTCTTGAGGGGGTGTATCGTCATTTTCCCGTTTCAGGGGGCCAGGAGAGGGAGCAAGAAGAATGCGTACGTTGCGTACGTAGCGTACGTAGCGTACGTAGCGTTAGCGTTCAAAATTTTAAGAATATTTACGAATAATACAAAGCGAATCTGATAAAATACGGATTAGCTTCGGAGTAAGAAAAATTGAGGATTCGATACGAATCGGCGAATAGATTCGCTCATCTCTAATCCTAGGATTACTTTAATTTGGAGCAGAGAAACAAACCCTAAGGCTCTGGTTGAGAGCCATCCACAACATTAGTCCACCTCTGAGTGCAGGAGAAGGTGGTAAGCAGGGGTGTTACCAGAAAGGAAAATGCAATGTACATTAAAAAAAAAAAAAAAACCTTGGCAGCTGAAGGTATCTGTCAGGGATGTCCAAGCTGCGGCTCTCCAGCTGTTGCAAAACTACAACTCCCAGCATGCGCAGTCTGCCTACAGCTATCAGCCTACAACAGGGCATGGTGGGAGTTGTAGTTTTATAACTAGGTTGGTATAAGTTTGGCCAGCCCTGCTTTAGGAGCAAAAGCAGTGTTGCTGTTACACCTAGAGGCTCTGCTCTCTGCAACTGCTGTGCCCTCTCCACTTCAATTGACAGGGCCAGCTGTGATGATAGTGTTACTGCCTGGTCCTGTCAGTGAACATGGAGATGGTGCAGCATTTGCAGAGAAAGCAGAGCCTCTAGGTGTAATGGCAATGCCCCATTGCTCCTAGAGGTTAATTTGCAAATATTAAGACATCATTGAACATGGGACCAACACAGATGTCTTCAGCTGCAAAGCGGACATGTAACAGGTCAGCCGGTTACATAGGTAACTCTGCTGACAGATGCCCTTTAAGGTTTAGTCATATGACTACTATTTCCTTGTACATTTTATCAAATTATTAAAGTATCAAAACAAGCTAAAGACCAGTCAACTGTCAAAAATAGCAATGCACCGAAAACCAAAAATTTGTCATAGTAATCCTTGCCATAAGCAAATGTTTTTATGGATGTACATAATAGATGCAGCTAAACTCTTTCCTGAAGGTCTCTGGGGTATGTGCTTGCTTTTTGTATTGGAAGGGATTATTCTGGACCTGATATTTCACGTGAAAGCTGTAAATGTATGTTCTAAAGAAATTCTGTTGTTAAATGTACAATAAATGACATTGCTGGATTCACTCTGATTACTGTAAAACATTAATATTCAAACAATAAATTTATTTCTATATTTTCCTTTATCCTATGTATCAGCAGTGCAGAAAAGGGAATATAACTATTGGAGTTTAATGTATGCATGTTTCTTTCCAGTATTCCCAGGAATGGTGTACAGTAGTAGTTCGCCGCCTTCTGGCATTTTTTTCTGTTCAGTGAACATTAAGCTGACACAAGTCCAGAAAATTTACAATCCCCCAACCATGTATGTATACTGCCAAATGCTTCTAGTTATTGCTGAAGTAAATATATGAGCACAGCAGAGAATGACTTGAACTGAAGTCAATTTAGGTATAACAAAAATGATATGGGCCAATGACTAATTATTAAAAAGCAGAACACACGTCTTGAGGCTAAAGAACATAAAGGGAATCTTCAGTCAAATAAAAATCTGGCCATTTATCATATTAAGTTTGCACATGTTTCTTTATAGTACACTGTAAATCTTTATGCTTGCTGTATTTACTGGCAATCTAAGGTTTCTACAATGTAGCACAATTGTCACGAGATATCCCCGCACTTGAAGAATTAGGATGCTCCAAGTAAAGGTTTTAATTTTTTAACATGTGGACATAGCAATATTTGATATTCTTCCAAAAAGTATATACAGATAAAAATGATGTGACTGAAAGAAACAATAATTTGACATTGTAAAAATATATATGTGTATAAAAAAATTACAGATATTCCATTTTAGGGCGTAAAAGATAAATCTTATAGCAAATTGGTAAATGCAACTTACACACACACACGCTAGGCAGCTGTGTTACATTTAGAATTGGCAGAGGATCCACTGCTAGATATAGGGTTTATTTAGACTGGCGTCTAAAACGCTAGTCTTAATAAATTGGCCCCAAAGCATCTTTAATTGACCACAATTCCTAAGAAAGCTCTTCTTTTATAAGTGGGCGTGGGCAGTTTTGTATCACCTCAACTTTGTTATTTTGAGGTTTGATTAAACCCCTTCCTACTATATTGCCCAGATATTTAGCCTCCTCCATGCTTATTGCAATTTTTTTTAAGTTAAAACATTGTTCCCTGAAGTGCCTGAACTTTACCTAAATGAGTTTCCCAATCACAGCAAAATATGACAGTATCATCCAAGTATGCAGCTGCATACTTCTTGTGGGAATTAGATTTTGATCCCTTGCTCTCTGAAAAGTAGCAGGAGCTCCTTGTACCCCAAAGGACATTCTCACATACTAGTAACGACCCTCAGATATAGAGCAGGCTGTCTTTTTCTTAGCATTCTCTGACAATGGTATTTGCCAGTAACCTTTTGTGAGGTCCAATGTAATGTACAATGCAGGCCATAACCTTTTAATGAGTTTGTCCACCTTAGGCATTGGGTAGGCAGTAGAGATGAGCGAGTAGTGAAATATTCGAAATTTCGAAATTCGATTCGAATAGACCGCGAAATTCGACTATTCGACCAGATATCGAATCCCATTAAAGTCTATGGGGAAAAAATGCTCGCCACTTGGAAATCTCAATTCGACCACTTGGAGGTCACCAAGTCCACCCTGGAACCTCAGAAAAGGATGCCAACACTGCTGGAATGCAACTGGGACAGCAGGGGAAGCATGTCTGGGTGCATATAACGCGCCCAAGTCGCACTATTACGCCACTATCACAGCCTCTCAACAATACACTCCAAACACAATATAACCTCTCTGTAAAGTGAGACCATACAAGGAAACCTTCTTTCCTCTACATTGCCATGGACCCCAAGCCAAACTGTACAAAAAAGAAGATGAAATTCTGCACCCCTTAAAATCACGTTGCCTATGACAACCACAGATGGCATAGGCAAGGGGGAAAGCAAATAGACCCCACCCCTAATTGTCATTGTGTGTGTGTGTGAGATGTGGTCAGACATGTCTTCTTTAAAATGTAAAAACAACTCAAAAACACATGCAGAAGCCTTAAAATGCCCAAATTGTTGGCGCTTGAGATGTCAGTGACCCGACCTGGCCCAGTGTCATGTCTAGCAGGTAAAGCAGTGGGGATGTTGAGGGATGCATAGGACCGCAAAAGGCAGGAAGAGGCCGTGGGCTGGCCAGAGGCTCATGGAAAATTTTGTGGAGGCCCAAGAGGTGAGACGTCTTAAAAATTGTGTGGAGGCTAAAGAGGTGAGACCTCTTAAACATTTTGTAGAGCCCCAAGAGGTGAGACCTCTTAAAAATTA
Source organism: Rhinella marina (assembly GCA_900303285.1). Classification (NCBI taxonomy): domain Eukaryota; kingdom Metazoa; phylum Chordata; class Amphibia; order Anura; family Bufonidae; genus Rhinella; species Rhinella marina. Next base: position 55,145 of record ONZH01013697.1, read on the forward strand.
TGTGGAGGCCCAAGAGGTGAGACCTCTTAAAAATTATGTGGAGGCCCAAGAGGTGAGACCGCTTAAACATTTTGTGGAGGCCCAAGAGGTGAGACCTCTTAAACATTTTGTACAGGCCCAAGAGGTGAGACCTCTTAAAATTATGTGGAGGCCCAAGAGGTGAGACCTCTTAAAAATTATGTGGAGGCCCAAGAGGTGAGACCTCTTAAAAATTATGTGGAGGCCCAAGAGGTGACACCTCTTAAACATTTTGTGTAGGCCCAAGAGGTGAGACCTCTTAAAAATTATGTGGAGGCCCAAGAGGTGAGACGTATTAAAAATTATGTGGAGGCCCAAGAGGAGAGACGTGTTAAAAATTATGTGGAGGCCCAAGAGGTGAGACCTGTTAAAAATTATGTGGAGGCCCAAGAGGTGAGACCTGTTAAACCTTTTGTGGAGGCCCAAGAGGTGAGACCTGTTAAAAAGTTATGTGGAGGCCCAAGAGGTGAGCAATAAATATATACATTTTTCTTATTTACGGAGCAATTCTACGGCGGTTAAGGAGGAGGAGGAGGAGGTGGAGGAGGAAATGGCACTTCATACAGATGGCACTTCACTTTTGGCTGCTTTCCACTGTTAACCTCTTAAACCTTTTGTGGAGGCCCAAAAGGTGAGACCTGTTAAACATTTTGTGGAGGCCCAAGAGGTGAGACCTGTTAAACATTTTGTGGAGGCCCAAGAGGTGAGACCTGTTAAACATTTTGTGGAGGCCCAAGAGGTGAGACCTGTTAAACATTTTGTGGAGGCCCAAGAGGTGAGACCTGTTAAACATTTTGTGGAGGCCCAAGAGGTGAGACCCGTTAAAAATTATGTGGAGGCCCAATAGGTGAGACCTCTTAAACATTTTGTGCAGGCCCAAGAGGTGAGACGTGTTAAAAATTATGTGGAGGCCCAAGAGGTGAAACCTGTTAAACATTTTGTGGAGGCCCAAGAGGTGAGAACTGTTAAACATTTTGTGGAGGCCCAAGAGGTGAGACCTGTTAAACATTTTGTGGAGGCCCAAGAGGTGAGACCTGTTAAACATTTTGTGGAGGCCCAAGAGGTGAGACCTGTTAAACATTTTGTGGAGGCCCAAGAGGTGAGACCCGTTAAAAATTATGTGGAGGCCCAATAGGTGAGACCTCTTAAACATTTTGTGGAGGCCCAAGAGGTGAGACCTGTTAAAAATTATGTGGAGGCCCAAGAGGTGAGACCTCTTAAACATTTTGTGCAGGCCCAAGAGGTGAGACCTCTTAAAAATTATGTGGAGGCCCAAGAGGTGAGCCATAAATATATACATTTTTCTTATTTACGGAGCAATTCTACGGCGGTTAAGGAGGAGGAGGAGGAGGAGGAGGAGGTGGAGGAGGAAATGGCACTTCATACAGATGGCACTTCACTTTTGGCTGCTTTCCACTGTTAACCTCTTAAACCTTTTGTGGAGGCCCAAAAGGTGAGACCTGTTAAAAATTATGTGGAGGCCCAATAGGTGAGACCTCTTAAACATTTTGTGCAGGCCCAAGAGGTGAGACGTGTTAAAAATTATGTGGAGGCCCAAGAGGTGAGACCCGTTAAAAATTATGTGGAGGCCCAAGAGGTGAGCCATAAATATATACATTTTTCTTATTTACGGAGCAATTCTACGGCGGTTAAGGAGGAGGAGGAGGAGGTGGAGGAGGAAATGGCACTTCATACAGATGGCACTTCACTTTTGGCTGCTTTCCACTGTTAACCTCTTAAACCTTTTGTGGAGGCCCAAAAGGTGAGACCTGTTAAAAATTATGTGGAGGCCCAATAGGTGAGACCTCTTAAACATTTTGTGCAGGCCCAAGAGGTGAGACGTGTTAAAAATTATGTGGAGGCCCAAGAGGTGAGACCCGTTAAAAATTATGTGGAGGCCCAAGAGGTGAGACCTCTTAAACATTTTGTGCAGGCCCAAGAGGTGAGACCTGTTAAACATTTTGTGGAGGCCCAAGAGGTGAGACCTGTTAAACATTTTGTGGAGGCCCAAGAGGTGAGACCTGTTAAACATTTTGTGGAGGCCCAAGAGGTGAGACCTGTTAAACATTTTGTGGAGGCCCAAGAGGTGAGACCTGTTAAACATTTTGTGGAGGCCCAAGAGGTGAGACCTGTTAAACATTTTGTGGAGGCCCAAGAGGTGAGACGTATTAAAAATTATGTGGAGGCCCAAGAGGTGAGACCTGTTAAACATTTTGTGGAGGCCCAAGAGTTGAGACCTGTTAAAAATTATGTGGAGGCCCAAGAGGTGACACCTCTTAAACATTTTGTGGAGGCCCAAGAGGTGAGACCGGTTAAAAATTATGTGGAGGCCCAAGAGGTGAGACCTGTTAAACATTTTGTGGAGGCCCAAGAGGTGAGACCTGTTAAACATTTTGTGGAGGCCCAAGAGGTGAGACCTGTTAAACATTTTGTGGAGGCCCAAGAGGTGAGACCTGTTAAAAATTATGTGGAGGCCCAAGAGGTGACACCTCTTAAACATTTTGTGGAGGCCCAAGAGGTGAGACCGGTTAAAAATTATGTGGAGGCCCAAGAGGTGAGACCTGTTAAAAATTATGAGGAGGCCCAAGAGGTGAGCCATAAACATATAAATTTTTCTTATTTACGGAGCAATTCTACGGCGGTTAAGGAGGAGGAGGAGGAGGAGGTGGAGAAGGAAATGGCACTTCATACAGATGGCACTTCACTTTTGGCTGCTTTCCATGGTTGGAGAAGCAAAGTCCGGGTCAATCCACTTGCTGTTCATTTTGATTAGCGTCAGCCTGTCGGCACTGTCGGTTGACAGGCGGCTGCGCTTATCGGTTATAATGCCCCCGGCTGCGCTGAACACCCTTTCTGATAGCACGCTGGCGGCAGGGCAGGCAAGCACCTCCAAGGCGTACAGGGACAGTTCCAGCCACGTGTCCAACTTGGAGACCCAGTAAGTGTAGGACGCCGAGGGATCGGGGAGGACAGGGGTACGGTCTGCCAGGTACTCCCGCAACATCCGCCGATACTTGTCCCTCCTGCTGATAGCGGGCCCCGCAGTGATGGAAGTTGCACGAGGGGGTGCCATGAACGTGTCCCACACCTTGGAGAGTGTTCCCCTGGTGGCTGTGGGCCTGATGGATGTTGTGGGACTCTGGGAGACCCTCTCCTCTCTGCCGCCAGCGATGGTGGGTGGGAAAATCTCCATCATGTTCTGCACGAGTTCCCTCTGGTATTCCAGCAATCGATTCGTCCTCTCCTCTACCGGAATAAAAGAGGAGACGTTATCTTTATACCGGGGGTCCAGGAGTGCGAAGACCCAGTACAGTTTGTTCTCCACTATCCGGACAACACGTGTGTCCCGGGAAAAGCAGCCCAGCATGAAGTCAGCCATGTGTGCCAGACTCTGAATAGGCATGACCTCACTGCCCCCACCAGAAGGATCACTTGCCATTTCCTCCTCTTCCGCCTCCTCTCCGCCCCATCCGCGCTGAACCAATGGGACGCACACAGCCTGACTGCTACCCTCGCCGCCAGCATCCTCCTCCTCTTCCACAGCCACCTCCACGTCGTCCTCCTCCTCATCCTCCTCCTCCTGCAACTGCCACCGTGAAGCAGACAAAAGTGTGGTCTGACTGTGTAGCTCCGTTGCGTCTCCTCCTACCCCCGTCTCCTCTGCGTGCAATGCGTTCTCCCTTATTGCGATGAGCGATTCTTTAAGGACGCCTAGGAGCGGGATGGTTACGCTCACTATAGCGTCCTCGCTGCTGACCTTCTTGGTGGACTCCTCAAAGATACGCAGTACATCGCATATGTCTGCCATCCATGGCCACTCGTGGTTGGCAAACTGAGGGAGCTGAGTTGGAGGCACGCGTGGATTCATAATCTGGTACTCCATCAATGCTCTCTGGTGCTCACACACCCTGGCCAACATGGAATAGGTGGAATTCCAGCGAGTGGGCAGGTCGCACAACAGCCGATGTTCAGGCAAATGGAGGCGTTGCTGGAGTTTTTTTAAGCTAGCAGCAGCTACAGTTGACTTACGAAAGTGAGCGCACAAGCGCCGCACTTTCACCAGTAGCTCTGCCAGGTTGGGGTAAGTCTTCAGAAATTTTTGGACTACCAGATTAAAAACGTGGGCCAGGCATGGTACGTGATTGAGTTCGGCAAGCTCCAGAGCCGCCACCAGGTTACGGCCGTTATCGCACACGACCATGCCTGGTCCTAGCTGCAGCGGCGACAGCCACATCTCCGTCTGCTGCAATATGGCGTCCCTCACCTCTGGGGCGCTGTGCTTCCTGTCGCCCAAGCTGATAAGCTTTAGCACCGCCTGCTGACGTCTCCCCGCGCCAGTGCTGCAACGCTTCCAGCTAGCGGCTGAGGGAGATGTTAAGGCACAGGAGGAGGAGGAGGAGGAGGAGGAGGAGGAGGGGGGTTTATCAGAACCCATGCTGGCAATCTTGGGCGGGGGTGGTAGGTAGGCCGTCTCTGTTTGCGACCCCGTCCCCGCTTCCACTACATTCACCCAGTGTGCCGTCAAAGAGATGTAGCGTCCCTGGCCGCAAGCGCTTGTCCACGAGTCGGTGGTCAAGTGGACCTTTGCGCTGACTGCGTACCTCAGGGCCCGCCTGATGTTACGCGACACGTGCTGGTGCAGGGCGGGGACGGCACTCCGGGAAAAGTAGTGGCGGCTGGGGACGGAATAGCGAGGTGCGGCAGCCGCCATCAGGTCGCGGAAGGCCTGCGTCTCCACAAGCCTAAACGGCAACATCTCTAGGGCCAGCAGTTTGGAGATGTGGCAGTTTAAGGCTTGGGCTTGGGGGTGACTCGAGGCGTACTTCCGCCTGCGGTCGAACGCCTGCGAGATGGACAGTTGTTGGGACGAGGAGTGTGAGGGTGCAGGCGAAGAGGCGGGGGAAGGGGAGGCTGAAGGAGAAGGCCCCAAAGTAGCCGAGGCAGAGGCAGATGTGGAGGTGTCCTGGCTGGAGGTCTGGACCGCAGTGGCAGCACACAACACAGGGGAAGAGGCAGTGGCAGCAGGACCGGGCGCAGTTTGTATTGCGTTTGCTCTCTCCCACTCAGCCCAGTGCTTGACTTCCAAGTGACGCCGCATGCCTGAGGTGGTCAGATTGCTCTTCTCAGAGCCCCTACTCAGTTTTGAGTGGCAGAGTGTGCAAACCGCGCTCAGTTTGTCATCCGCACAAACATTAAAAAATCTCCACACCACAGAAGTACGAGGCCTCGATGGGGGAGCTTTGCGCGACTGCCCGCTGCCGGGAACAGCTTCGGCCGTGCTGGCTGTGGCCTCACTACTTTGTCTGGACTGTCCTCTGCCTCTGGACACCCCTCTGCCTGTGGACATCCCTCTGCCTGTGGACATCCCTCTGCCTGTGGACATCCCTCTGCCTCTGGACATCCCTCTGCCTCTTGCTGCCTTTTTCGGTGCTGCGCAGACCACCACCTCTCCACTACTTTCCTCGCTGGACATCACCCCTGGCCAAGTGGGGTCGGTCATTTCGTCATCCACCTCCTCTTCCACTTCCTCACTCTGCTCCTCCTGCTGCCCACCGGACATTCCAACAGCCTCCCTTGATGGCAACTGCGTCTCATCATCATCATCGCTCATGATAACAGATGCTGGTTCAGGGTCCACATCAGCAGGAGATGGCGAAAACTCAAGTGTTTGGGCATCACTACAAACAAATTCCTCTGCTAGCTCCTGGGATTCTTCCGGCACATCTGAAAAAGGACCCGAAAAGAGCTCCTGGGAGGGGTCAATGGTGGGATGACTCTGTTGGCCAGGTGTGGAGGAAGGAGGGTCAGAGTGAGACTGTGTGGATGACTGGCTGGTGGACAACTGTGTGGAAGCGCTATCGGCTATCCATTGCACCACCTGTTCAACCTGCTCAGGCCTCAACAGCGGTGTAACCCGCCCCCTGCTTAACTGTCCCATAAAGGCAGGGATTCTGGATGAGCGGGATCCTGGCTGACCCTCACCAGCACGCATTGTATCCCCACTGGCTTCAACAAGGCCCCCAACAGCATTTCCGCGCCCCCGTCCTCGTCCACGTCCTATTCCGCTAGCCCCCCGCCGCATTTTTTTTTTTTACAATATTTTGCCTTCACAGCCGTGAAATTAGTTTGCCAGAGAACGCACAGTACAGTTGCCAGTTATAAGGCCTATATATTGTATTATTCAAGGTACACAGCCGTGTACTAAGTGATCAGACGGTGTGTATGAACACCAGTTATGAGAAATTACTTTGCAAGAGAACGCACAGTACAGTTGCCAGTTAAGGCCTATATATTGTATTTTTCAAGGTACACAGCCGTGTTCTAAGTGATCAGACGGTGTGTATGAACAACAGTTATGAGAAATTACTTTGCAAGAGAACGCACAGTACAGTTGCCAGTTAAGGCCTATATATTGTATTTTTCAAGGTACACAGCCGTGTACTAAGTGATCAGACGGTGTGTATGAACAACAGTTATGAGAAATTACTTTGCAAGAGAACGCACAGTACAGTTGCCAGTTAAGGCCTATATATTGTATTTTTCAAGGTACACAGCCGTGTACTAAGTGATCAGACGGTGTGTATGAACACCAGTTATGAGAAATTACTTTGCAAGAGAACGCACAGTACAGTTGCCAGTTAAGGCCTATATATTGTATTTTTCAAGGTACACAGCCGTGTACTAAGTGATCAGACGGTGTGTATGAACACCAGTTATGAGAAATTACTTTGCAAGAGAACGCACAGTACAGTTGCCAGTTAAGGCCTATATATTGTATTTTTCAAGGTACACAGCCGTGTACTAAGTGATCAGACGGTGTGTATGAACACCAGTTATGAGAAATTACTTTGCAAGAGAACGCACAGTACAGTTGCCAGTTAAGGCCTATATATTGTATTTTTCAAGGTACACAGCCGTGTTCTGAGTGATCAGACGGTGTGTATGAACAACAGTTATGAGAAATTACTTTGCAAGAGAACGCACAGTACAGTTGCCAGTTAAGGCCTATATATTGTATTTTTCAAGGTACACAGCCGTGTTCTAAGTGATCAGACGGTGTGTATGAACAACAGTTATGAGAAATTACTTTGCAAGAGAACGCACAGTACAGTTGCCAGTTAAGGCCTATATATTGTATTTTTCAAGGTACACAGCCGTGTACTAAGTGATCAGACGGTGTGTATGAACAACAGTTATGAGAAATTACTTTGCAAGAGAACGCACAGTACAGTTGCCAGTTAAGGCCTATATATTGTATTTTTCAAGGTACACAGCCGTGTACTAAGTGATCAGACGGTGTGTATGAACAACAGTTATGAGAAATTACTTTGCAAGAGAACGCACAGTACAGTTGCCAGTTAAGGCCTATATATTGTATTTTTCAAGGTACACAGCCGTGTACTAAGTGATCAGACGGTGTGTATGAACACCAGTTATGAGAAATTACTTTGCAAGAGAACGCACAGTACAGTTGCCAGTTAAGGCCTATATATTGTATTTTTCAAGGTACACAGCCGTGTTCTAAGTGATCAGACGGTGTGTATGAACACCAGTTATGAGAAATTACTTTGCAAGAGAACGCACAGTACAGTTGCCAGTTAAGGCCTATATATTGTATTTTTCAAGGTACACAGCCGTGTTCTAAGTGATCAGACGGTGTGTATGAACACCAGTTATGAGAAATTACTTTGCAAGAGAACGCACAGTACAGTTGCCAGTTAAGGCCTATATATTGTATTTTTCAAGGTACACAGCCGTGTTCTAAGTGATCAGACGGTGTGTATGAACACCAGTTATGAGAAATTACTTTGCAAGAGAACGCACAGTACAGTTGCCAGTTAAGGCCTATATATTGTATTTTTCAAGGTACACAGCCGTGTTCTAAGTGATCAGACGGTGTGTATGAACACCAGTTATGAGAAATTACTTTGCAAGAGAACGCACAGTACAGTTGCCAGTTAAGGCCTATATATTGTATTTTTCAAGGTACACAGCCGTGTTCTAAGTGATCAGACGGTGTGTATGAACACCAGTTATGAGAAATTACTTTGCAAGAGAACGCACAGTACAGTTGCCAGTTAAGGCCTATATATTGTATTTTTCAAGGTACACAGCCGTGTTCTGAGTGATCAGACGGTGTGTATGAACAACAGTTATGAGAAATTACTTTGCAAGAGAACACACAGTACAGTTGCCAGTTATAAGGCCTATATATTGTATTTTTCAAGGTACACAGCCGTGTACTAAGTGATCAGACGGTGTGTATGAACAACAGTTATGAGAAATTACTTTGCAAGAGAACGCACAGTACAGTTGCCAGTTAAGGCCTATATATTGTATTTTTCAAGGTACACAGCCGTGTTCTAAGTGATCAGACGGTGTGTATGAACACCAGTTATGAGAAATTACTTTGCAAGAGAACGCACAGTACAGTTGCCAGTTAAGGCCTATATATTGTATTTTTCAAGGTACACAGCCGTGTACTAAGTGATCAGACGGTGTGTATGAACACCAGTTATGAGAAATTACTTTGCAAGAGAACGCACAGTACAGTTGCCAGTTATAAGGCCTATATATTGTATTTTTCAAGGTACACAGCAGTAGTGCCAAATATAGTTTGGTATGTAGCAGAGCACCTAATACACCACTAATGCCTCTCTGTCCCTACTCCAGCAGCTAACCCTGAATACAGCAGCCGTTCTCTGTAAAGTCTATATTGTAGTAAGCTATCACTGAAGTCCACTGTAGTAGCCCTGATAAGGGCTTTTAATCACGCTCCTGCCTGTCCAACAGCTAAAATCTGTCTCTCCCTTCTCCAGCCTCTGTCCCTGACTAAGTTCACGCAGCATATGCGTACGAGCAGGAAGAGCTGAGTTTTTAATATTCGAGGTCACATGGTTTTTCCAGCCAATGCATGTAGACGCCGTTTTCGCGCTGCCAGCGTGCTCAGCGTGCCTGTCATACCCCCCCTGCATGGTGATTGGTGGAAAAAGAGCGCCAGGGAAGGTGGGAGGGGAAACGAATTCTAGGTGCGCCATCGCCGTTATACTCGAATTAAATCGAGTACGCCGAATATCGTAGTATTCGATCGAATACCAGCTCGATCGAACACTACTCGCTCATCTCTAGTAGGCAGCAAATTTAGAGAACTCATTCCGTTTTCTATAATCATTACAGAAATGCCACTCCATAGTCATTTTTGGCACTAAGACTATTGGGCTTTTGAGAAATGACTTCTCAGTGTGCTTGAGGAATTCTGTATGGTTTTAAATTGACATTAACAAGAGGTGCAGTAATTATCTCATGCTCAATAACATCAGTAAGGCCTGGCAAAGCAGAAAACATATATTTGGCTGCAAGAACTCTATGCATTCCTGTTTTTGTGATGGTGAGAAAGTTTTGGCAATCGTCAACATCTTGAATGCAGGTTTTTGACTCAGCAACCAGGCAAGGTATTGCAGGAAAATCCCTATTTTTCCTGGCTTTTATTAGATTCACATAATATAATTGGACAGGTTTTCTTTTCCCTGGTGGATACTCTTTAGTATCCTCATGTATACACATTACCTCAAACATTTCTCAGGAATTAGCACATGAGGGAGTGTAGCGGTCAACAGGGTGACCAAACTGAATGCAGTCAGATTTACATTGCTCACCTGACATACCTGGGGACCCTCCCCAGGGTAAGGGACAGCACTACACAAGGGGTGTGCAAATAGGGAACTGCGTCAGCCCAAAGTGGACTTCATAGGCTCTGTACTTATAGGACAATGGGCTGCTATATGGCCAGGGGCGTGACACTTCCAGCATGTAACAGGACGAGCCTGACTTCGCTAAACAGGCTGCCAGTTCTTTGTCTTCCAATCTGTAGTGGACCTTAGTGCTCTCCTTTGGGAATCTAAAACACTTTTGGAGGCCGGTTAAGATGACCTAAGGCTAGCAGTACTGACAAGGGAGTCCTCCACTGCTACATATCTTTCCACAAGACCCAGAAGATTATCTGCATTCTGGGGATCTCCCTGGGCAACCCAACACTTCACAGTCCTCGGAAGAGCATGGATAAACCAGTCCATCACTGCTCTTTCCACCATCTGCGCCAGGAACGAGGACTGCAGCCAGTTTTGAACCAGATGGGATAGATCGAATATCTGTGACCTGGTAGGTTTGTCTTTGCTGTATATCCAGTGGTGCACACATTGTGCTCTAACTGCCAAAGTTACCCCTAGACGAACTAGGATTTCAGCTTTTAGCTTGCTGTACTCCTTAGCATCCTGCAGTCAGGCCATAATATGCCTTTTGAGACTGCCCAGTTAGATAAGGAGCCAACACTTCTTCCCATTGCTCTGGGGGCCGTTTCTCTTTTTCTGCAACACTTTCAAAGACAGTTTAGAAAGCCTCTACATCATCCTCAGATGTCATTTTCTGAAAGGCTTCCCTCACCGTTTTCTACACACTGGTGCTAGCATTTTGCATTGGGAGGGTTACATTTTCTTTAGGGCCCGTTTAAACAACTGTGTGAACGGGTCCGCATCTAATCCGCAATTTTGCGGCATAGATGCGGCCCTGTTCAATTCAATTGCTGGCATGTGATCTCACCGAGCCGTGGCTCCATGCCGTGGCTTCGCAAGAAAAAATAGAACATGTACTATTGTTGTCCGCAATAGCAGACAACAATAGGCATTTTGAATGGGGTGCCGGGCCGTGTGTTCCGCAAATTGCAGAACATACACTGGTCGGCATCTGTGGTATTGCAGATCAGAATTTTTGCAAATCCGCAATACCACGGCTGCCTGAACGGCCACTTAGCTCTGACAGATTCTGTCAAGGCAGTAATTTGCTTAACCAGGAGTTGGTTTGTCTCCTGCTGTCGCAGATTTGCCGGCGCCAATTGTTTTATCACTCCTCTATACTGGGAGAACCTGTTTGCATCTCAGCTGCTGCCTTTACTCAGGACATTCAAAGCCTTTGAGCAGTTCTCAGACACCTGTGACTTTTTCTGCAGTAGTGTCCTACAGAAATCTCTGCCCACATCTGAAACACGAATTGTGGGGGTTTAGCTGAGTTGCTGAATGGCAATTAGCAGCCAACAACATAGGCACAGGGTAACTCTTCAGGTAAAAAGCTAAGTGGGTCATTTTCAAACTGATATACGCCAGTTTTCTTGTGTATATCTGTTGCAGATTGGGACGCAAAAGTTATTGGCGTCACAATCTGCAATTTTTCCCGGCTCTCACCAGGTCTAAAAAATGGGGCGTGGTGTGGGCGAGGAAGGGGGCAGGCTGAAAGGCCTGTATCATTTATCATTTTCTACGCCTGTTTTAGGATGGAAGGATTTTCTGTAACTGTTGTGTCGCAGTCGCAGCATGTCGCATATCGCAGTGCGACACTATTGACTATCATATATGTGTCTCAGTATGAGTGTCCTAAATATCTGGATAGGAGTAGTAATGTTCTTACTAGCTGTTCTCCTCCTTCTCATCTGATGTCTTTTGGAGGCTGAAGGACCTGCGATCATGTGACATGATGACAACATCAAAGGTCCTTTAGCCTACCATTAAAGGGGTTGTCCGAGTTATGAAAAAAGTTTAGTACTGTAAATCTAATGGGCAGCAATATATAACTGAGTTAAACAAGTTTTAGGCAAAAGAAAAATCTATATTTCCTAATTTCCCTGTTTCTCTTCTGGCCTTTGTTTACCTGCAGTAACAACAATCTCTGCCACTCCTCCTGCTCTGCAAAGGGAGTAAATACAAGTGCTGCCCTGAGTGGCATGTCTGCCTGCTAAGATAGTCAGCAGCATGTTGTACAGTATGTGTAGAACTGTATGTGCATGTTGTAAGTCCCAGCTGTATAATGACATTACTGATGCACACAGGAACTTCCCCTACCTTTCTTGTGCAATACTCTGCAGATCTCCTCCAGGGTCAGCTCTGTGTCTACAGGATAAGGAGGGCAGATCCTATGTCTCTTCATTGCTGTAGCTCCTGTTGTAAAGCCTTGAGCCTTGTGCGTGTTCTGGCTGAAGGGGTTAATGTTTTATCTGAAAGAATCCAGGGAGAGAGCAGAGAGCAGGAGCCGCAGACCAGGGGTCGTGGCCAGCAGAGTGAAGTCTCGTGTACTCTTATCTGCTTGTGCATGAATATGAGAAGAGCAGGCAGAGAAGCTGATATCACAGGTCATGTGACCCTGAGTGAAATCTGAGAAACCAGCAAGTTTAGAAGCACAAAGTACTGGAAAAGCTGTTATATTTGATTAGTTAGAAACATACAAATGACAAAAAAATAACTCGGACAACCCCTTTAATATTTCTCAAAGGTCATTCATACTTTGATGTGCACACCTATGACAGGCACGGGCCCCCAATGTGACTGTATCTGGAAGGGGCCCAGCCTGGCCTGAATTGTACTAGAAAAGACACTGCACCTGGGCCCCTTCTCAACTCGGGCCCTGAAGCAGCCACTTCCTGTGCTTCCCCTGTAGTTATGCCACAGGCAAGGAAATTTGAATTAATTTAGAATCGAAGTTTTCCTAAACTTTTGACCAAATTCCGCTTCGAATACTTTGTTACTGGTGCATATCTTTCAGAGAATCTACATCACTAAAGCAAGCAACCTCAGTGACACATACAAAATATGCAGGACCTCTCCTGGATTTTTACAATATACTGTATATTCATTTGTATAGACCTGTATACAGACCCACCAGAGCCATGGAAATAATGGGTACTGTTTAAAAACTAGGGGTTTTTATTTTCCTGTATGTCAACAGTCAAAATTTATGCATTTTTCTGCTGAGGAACTGTATTCTGTCTTGTTTTTAGCAGAATGAGACTTTTTTCCCACCATTTTGGGTAGGTATAAGTGAGAGTTTAAGTTCTATTAAATTTTTCTATTAGAAATTTGTCATGACACTTTTTTTTTACAATATGTTAATACAATATGTTAATTATATTGTACATATTTATGGTAATTAGAGTATAAAACTTGTATATGTTTTGTACGTGCTACAGCATTTAAGTAATTATAATGCATTTGTTTTTGTATTTTTTTGTGTATCTATTTATTCTTTTTAAAGTGAACCTGTCATGTTGAACATGGTGTCTAAGCTTCAGGCAGCAGGTTGTAGAGCAGGAGGATCTCAGCAGATTAAAGTATAGTTTTGTGGGAAAAGACTCAGTTTAATGTCTCATTCACATGTCAGTGTTTTGGTCAGTGATTTCCATCAGTGATTTTGAACCCAAACCAGGTGTTGCTCTAAACACAGAACAGGTGTAGGTCTTTCCCTTCTAGCTTATCTCTGTGGAGGCTCCAATTCTGTTTTTGACTCACTATCATAAAATGTGAAGATGTCATATACCATCTTTATATACTCCAGAAACGTTAGAGGGGTCAGTAAAAGGCTATCATCCTTTCAAGCCAAGGTCACACATGAAACCGCTATCTTGCAATATATATCAAAGAAATACGTGGCCAAATCCATATTTGAAGGAAAAAAACGGAAAAAAAACAGTGCAGCAGCACTCTGCAAAAACAAATAATGTACAATAATGCCATAGTCATATAAAACATTTTGGTACTATTACTATGCTTATTTTGCAAAATTGAGAATCTTGGCAAATCATTTTGTACAAAATATTTGAGCCCATCTGCCATAAGTCAAGGCGTTCTCTTTCAAACGGGAACCTAACACTAATTTCTACCTGTTATGTGCCATAATGGCTACCACAAAATTCAGGGAGTGTTGGTTCCACATGCATGCTGGGTTCACTCTGCCTTTGCCATTTTAGGTGCCTTAAAGGCCTCCATTGAATCCAGGAATGCAGGTACCAACATGCATGCTGAGCCTACTCCATACCTCTCCTGGTGCCTCACAGCTTCCAATACATATACTGAGAGCAGGACACAGTTTTATACTTACTCTGATTAAAATCAGCCTATGAGGCAGACAGGCTTATCAGGAGTGCAAGACTGGCTGGAGGAGCCACACCTCCAGATCAGTATAACTGCAACGAAAGGGGGTCAGTCAGCACATCCAAAGTGCAGGTGTACGCCGCCATAGCTAGAGACAAAAAGGAAAAAAAACAGTGCAGCAGCACTCTGCAAAAACAAATAATGTACAATAATGCCATAGTCATATAAAACATTTTGGTACTGCACTGTTTTTTTCCTTTTTGTCTCTAGCCATGGCGGCGTGCACCTGCACTTTGTATGTGCTGACTGACCCCCTTTCTTTGCAGTTATACTGATCTGGAGGTGTGGCTCCTCCAGCCAGTCTTGCACTCCTGATAAGCCTGTCTGCCTCATAGGCTGATTTTAATCAGCGTAAGTATAAAACTGTGTCCTGCTCTCAGTATATGTATTGGAAGCTGTGAGGCACCAGGAGAGGTATGGAGTAGGCTCAGCATGCATGTTGGTACCTGCATTCCTGGATTCAATGGAGGCCTTTAAGGCACCTAAAATGGCAAAGGCAGAGTGAACCCAGCATGCATGTGGAACCAACACTCCCTGAATTTTGTGGTAGCCATTATGGCATATAACAGAAATTAGTGTTAGGTTCCCGTCTGAAAGAGAACGCCTTGACGTATGGCAGATGGGCTCAAATATTTTGTACAAAATGATTTGCCAAGATTCTCAATTTTGCAAAATAAGCATAGTACTAGTACCAAAATGTTTTATATGACTATGGCATTATTGTACATTATTTGTTTTTGCAGAGTGCTGCTGCACTGTTTTTTTCCTTTTTGTCTCTAGCCATGGCGGCGTGCACCTGCACTTTGTATGTGCTGACTGACCCCCTTTCTTTGCACAAATCCATATTTGAGCCATGTGCTTCCTCCTGAGAACTCAGGCCATGTATATGCTTCCATGGTATCAAAATCAGATAGATCCATCTCAATAACAGGGAGCAATTAGATAACTCCATCCATCCTACCATTACCTCCACCATGTTTGGTACGCATGTGTACAGGATATTAGGACTGAGTGGAAGAAGGCAATATGAAATTGCTAGGATGAATACCCAAAAAAATATTTCAATACAAAGATTTTGAGGCAGACTTGGCTTACAGCAAGTGGTCGTAAAAACTGTCATAAAAGGTCATTACTGTACTGAATGGCCTCCTCTTACATCACCGGTGGGGGGGTAATGGGGGGAAGATACTGACCCTTTCTAACACATGCATGGAGAAAAGCAAACTGTCATTTCTTTGGGGATCACTAGCGTTATGGACTGACTGATATTTCTGCTTCCCCAGGCAACCAAACTTAACCGCCACATAACATATTAAGTTCTGTTTTTATCCATTTTATTATACGAACTGTTATTTTGCACTGTATTTGTATGTATACATACTGTATGTATTTGTATAAAACTTCACTTTAATAAGAGCCTTCTTTTGTTCTAATGATTCCATGACTTTATTGCTTTAGTAACCTGTGAATGGGAGCACTTGTAGAGTGTACTTAATGCAAGGTGTCTCATCAGCCTGATATGACGAGTGGTGGCAGCTAAGACTGTTTCGTTTCAGATGACGAGTGCTGACAGAGGGAG